>JARJEC010127533.1:0-26407 GCA_030264575.1 Tachinus sp. AB-2021
ACCATATTTTGAATGAAAAACCTAACCAAAATCTCAGGAATTTAAAATTTTAACTATGATAGAACATGTACATATTATATCATTCCATAAACGCATAACAAAATGTAAATTAGGAATTGTATCATAATAAGCTTATTTAAATTTGAAATAAGGTATATAATTTGGTCGTAATTTAGTTTTGATCGTGACAACATTGCCAGACGCTCTAATATCAAAGAAATGAAATTAAATATACGTTACGGACGCTGCAATGATAACTAATTGAAAATATAGTGAATATTTTACGGACGCTCGAATCATGAACGACTGAAATGACGCTCTAATGTTGAAAACTTCAAAATACGCACATTAATCTGGCAGACGCAACAAACAGCATTTATGAAAGGACGCTTTAAATATACTATATATATATATATATATATATATATATATATATATATAAATCCTTTTATTGCCATATAAAATAAAGTATTAGATTAACTAAAACAAATATAAATTATCCATACAAAACAAAAGAAAAACAATATAAATTTAGAAATAAACAATTGCTTCTTGCTCTATTTCTAGAGGCAATTATATAAATGAACGCAATAATTAATTATAAAACTAAATAGTACTCCTCCATCATCCATCAGCTAATTTTCAAGTCTATTTTGTATATATGTTAACAGTCTATAACCTCTTCCATCATTGTTTTTTCGTATTTATTTTCCATCCACACACTTCCGCTTTGCAATACCACCGCAATCGTCTATCCAGTGCTCTAGACTCACATATTCTTTATTGCATTCTTTATTGCTTACCTGCATAGCGGACTTTCATCATTAAAACACAGTTTTTGTTTTCATTCCACATTTCCGCATCTAAATCTCGCAATATTTTTTTGTATTACTGGGAGTAGGTAGTCATGGTCTAATAGATATTAAGGTAATTAGAACACTAACAAGTTTTTGTATCTAGGGTTATAAATTGACTTATTAATTAAACTATTATACAATTCTACGTTTTGCACTTTTAATGACTACGCTATTTCTAGCACTGTACTTTCTTTGTAGCTTCTTTTTCTTTTGAATAATTTTTCTAATAAACCCATCGATTCTAAAAATGTGTTTCTTTTTCTAATCATTTGTTTCTTCTTCCAGTTAGTTGTGCCCTTCTGTACTCTTATATGTTGTGCAAGATAGAATTCTACATATATAAGATTTTTTTCTTCAAATATAGCCTTGAGTTATCTGGGCCGCCTTTGCGCTTCTTGCATGATAGTATAATCTCGACTATTTCGATTCAATCCTAGAGTCCATCTGATATACTTATTGGATTTTTTCAATATCCAATTTGATTTTGCCAACCCCATATTTCTGGTCCAAATGTTAAAATTGCTCTCACAATTACATCAACAAGAGCCATTTATGCCTGAAAATGTGACCCTAGTTTATGTTTCCCAATACTCCAGATTTCAAGGACATATAGTCTACTTTTCAAGCCTTTTCTATTATATGTCTTTTGTGACAGTTATTGCTGTCAAAATAGTATCCTAGGTACTTGAAATTATCTACTATTTCTATGCCTTTACAACCCCAAAAGAATTCCTCTTTGCTCAAGTTTCCTTTTTGAAAAATTATAATTTTGTTTATTTTTCAGAGTTTAAAATTAAATCTCTTTTTTCTAGGTTTGATTTTAATCTAGTCATAATTTCTATGAGCTGTTTAACAAATTACAAAATCACCTGCAAAGCTAAACGTCCACATTTTTCTTTTTCAGTACACAGTTCCTTGATCTTTTTTGAGAATATTTTCTAAATTGGAAATTTAAACATTAAACATTGGTGCGCTTAATTGACAGCCTTGTCTTAAACTTTTTGTTGTAATAAAATGTTTGGAACAAATACCATTTAAGTCCACTACATTAATTGTTGTTACGTAGATATCATCTATTATTTGCACAATTTCTGGGTTTTTTAAGGATTTATTTTTATAAATGAGTTAATTCCAAATTCTCTATAAATGTGCAGGAAATGTTCTATTTTGTTTTATAGTAACAAATCTTTTATTATCCCACAGTTTATTGAAATTTGGTTCTACGTGTGTATATGGTTGCGTAATTTAAGAATGTTCTCAAATTAAAATTTCTTCGACCAGACAATTGATAATTTCATTCATTCTGTTCTTTCTAGTTACTTTTGTTTTTTACAAAGTTGTCGCAGTTGTGTTGGGTTGGCTATTAACCTACAATTTTTGACGTTTAGTCGGATATATTGTTTACTGTTCTTACATTTCTTACATATTTATAATTATTGAAGTAAATAATGTTCAAATAGTGGTTACACCTAATGTGAAACATGACTACTCTCAAACCAGGTGGCCAAGGGGGCCGCAAGAAAGTACAGGTATGAAGTATTAAAATTTAATATGTAAATTTCATTATAAAACATTTATGTTTTTTTGGATTATCTTTTGTAAGGCTACATTTTTGCAAAGATTTCCATAATATATTTATTTATATTGTAATAAATTTATATTATTAATAAAAAATTCTAAACAATGTTTATTTTATTGGGTTAATTATAACCATGCCATGTTCATTGATTTATAAAGGTTATAATATATTACAGCTTTTTAGGTTGATGCTGTCTAACTTTATTTAGCTCTATGATCGGTAAGCTTGTATTAGATATGGAGAAATTTATAGTAGGTATTTGCAATAGTTTGAAGTATCAAAGCAAACTTAAGTGTGATAATCAGTTATATTGTGATATTGAATACAAACCATTTCAAATTGTATCCTTAGTTCTTGACCACTATAGTAAATTCAAAACCACCCTGGAGTTGAAATAAACAAAGGTTTACACATTATGCGCACGTTGTTCACGTGCACAGGTTGAACACAACTACAGTCGGGTTGCAATGACAGTTTCTACAGTGCATTTAAGATTATCTAGGATTTTTGACTGTGATTTCTGAGATAAACATTTAAAATAATTTTTTTTAACCTAACAGTGATTTTGCTTCTTTTACGTGATGGGCTCATCCGGTTTTCATATCGCTTATACACCGCAATTATTTTACTATGCATCTATGTATCTAAATCTCACTTTAATAGGGTCTGGATTGAACAGTCGAGCGTCCTTGCATTGCACCAATCGCATCCAGGCTTGCTTGTGTTCACGTACCGATCACGTGGTTTTGTTTGTTTATTTTGATTCCGGGGTGGTTTTGTATAGTTTGTAATGCTGGAGTTCTTATAAAACTTTATATTATTATTTTCTGAAAGAAATGATTGTACTGAAATTTTTGATTTATAGATTATTATGAAAATGATTGCTGTATAAAAAATGTGGCAGTTAATGTATTGTAATAAAATAACAGACAAATGTTAATCTAAATGCTTTTAATTCAAGAGTGGACTGCTCAACGTTTTGGTCAAATTTTGTCTTTAATTTTATATATTTTTTTACATGTAACAATATTTAAAAAACATGGGCATTCAGAAATGTTGTTATTTTTTTTTACATTTTCTAAAAGTCTTGTCATGAGGGTTTCTAGAGACCACCATGCCCCCTGCAGAAACTATAGGAAATATACGGTGCCACTAGGTGTGTCTTAATATGTTTTATCAGATGATTCACATGTTTATTTATAGTATAAGATTATTTTTATATTGTTAGAAATATTTTTTTATTTGCATAAAATGAACAGGGTGGCCAAATTTGAATGTTACTATAGGCTAAGTCAAAAACTAAAAGTGCTAGATAAATACTGATAAGGGCTAATTTTCTGAGATGAGTTCAATGGTACTACACAGTTTTCTCTATAATTTTTAGTTTATAAGGAAAACGTGATTTTTTTAAATGTGCCGTTTTCTAGTATGGCTTTTATTTGCTTTATTTCCTAAGTTATGGAAACGGAACTAACACATCTTATGGGCACTTTTTTACGTAGAATCCAGTGGCACAGTCAGTATTTTTTTCTGGGTTTAAGTTTTGGAGATATTTGATCAATTTTTTTAGCTATATTTTTATAAAATGTAGAATTTTATTCTGATTTTAACGATATATAGTTTATTGGGTTTGCAGTTATTAACAACAAGTTGTTATTTATTTTTGAAAAAAATTATTTTAAATCCGCTTTGGTGTGGATGTAAAAAATTTTTTTCGTGATTTTGTGCTTCACATTTTTACACAACGTTATTCATATTTATTTGAAATTGTAAAAGTTAATTTATGACAAGCACAATAAAGAAAACTTGTTTTTAAATAAAAATAGTTATTTTGTTTTTTTGCTCAATAAAAACTGTTTGTTGCTAAGAATACACAAGAAAAAATGTAGAACAAGTAAAAACAAATAAAATCAGTTGCATAAAATATCTTATTAGCAGTTTTTTGTTAATTTGTATAGATTTTAATTTAATAAATTACAAAAAATGTAATTATCTGTTTTTGTGAACAGTAAGCATAATAAACTATATATCGTTGAAATCCGGATAAAATTTTACATTTTATCAATATATAGCCCATTATATTTTCTCTTTGAAAAATAAGTTAATCAAATATTTCAAAAATGTAAAGTTGAAAAAAATACTGACTGCACCACTGGATTCTATGTTAAAAAATGTAAGTAAGATTCTGTTTTCATAACTGCTTAAGAAATAAAGCAAATACAAATCATAATAGAAAACGGCTAGTTTTGAAATATCACTTTTTTCTTGGAAATTAAAACTTATAGAGAAAACTGTTTACTGCCATTAAACTCATCTTAGAAAATTGGACAACATTTTTTCCACCCTGTACAAATATATTTGATTTTTATTTTGTTAATAAAAAAATATTTTTTTCTTGTTAAGTGATCTTTTTTGTTAATTTATATAAAAACAAAAAAATTTGCTGTTCAGAAATAGTCATAAAAGCTATACAGCAAGACTTCAACCGTTATATGTTTTTAAAAATTCACTTCTGATGGGGATCGAACCCATAACCTTTGGACATGAAATCCTAATTATTTAATAATTATAAAATTCCAATTTCAACTTAGACTCCATTTAAAAAATTTAAATTGTAAATAATTATTATTTACAATCTTTGTTATATTTTTTGTTTTAGTTTTTATTATGGTTCAATTGGAAGTAATAATAATGGTTTTTTTGTTAATAATTTTTGGGTCAGTTCTGAGTAATCATTTTTTTTACTTATGAAAAAATAATAAGTGAATTGTAACATCCACAGAATGGAAGTAAATCAAAATTTTTTTGTTTTAGTTTTTCCAGTTATTGTTTTTTGGTTCAATTGCGGTTCGAAGCCATGTTATAGAGAACAGAATTTTAAAATTGCATTTGCATTGGATTTTGGATGTATTCAGACAATATTTATTTTCAAAATCACCCAGTAATCCTTTGCCACCATGGCAAAATGGGATATTGTTGGTGGCTTTTTTGGACCAACATGACATTTAACATATCAATAAAATTATATGCAAATGGACTGTCGTTGGTCAATTAAGTTGAAACGTGAACAGTTGATTTTGTCCACGAAAACGTAAACGATAATTCCAAATTGTCATTTATCAATTTGCTTGTATAAGCCTGTCTAACCCAATCAAAAGCTTGCATTTGAATTAAAGTAAAATAATCAGTAATATATTAAATGGACTAAACATTATCGAAAACTTTGCTTGAATATTGCTTAGAAACTTTAATTTATTTTGATTGTAATTTCATCAAAATTGCACAAGACACGAAACGTTGAGTGCACTTGAACAATCAAATTATAATTAAAATTTTGAACACAAATGTATCTGACTAATTTTCATTGCGTGATATATATTTACTATTTTCCGTTATAGGCAGATATTAATTAATTTGTCAACTTTGATTTGTGTATATTGATTTTGCTGATTAGCGCCAGTGCACTTATTGCTGTAATTCTTGCACATGTGCAATATTTATTGTAAGTTGAATCTGAATTGTCAAAAATTTTAAAAATTATCTTATCAAGAATTTTTAAAATTTTTATAATTATATAGGGAGATAGTCTGTCTAAAGTTCACATACAGATTAGTGTAGTTATGACTTATCATGTGAAATTTAGATAATCAAATTAATTTGTTATTTATGTACTTCACTTCCTTGGACGGACCAATAAAATTTTTGAAAAATTTATTATTGATTTTAATCAAATTCACTTCTATAGTTCCTTAAGCAATAAAAGTCATAAGTGTTCCTTATTTTATTGCAAAAACATAAGGTACAATTAAATTTAATAGATGGACGTTGGCAAACATCCTTATAAAATAAATTTAACTTTAATATTGCAACTTAAACTTCACCTGGAAAGCAATGAATATGTGTCAAAAATGTACAACGATTTTGAAAGATTTTAATTACAATAGAAATTTGGATTCATTGACAAATCTTTGAATAACACATGGAATGTTAACACGTGAAATTTAACCCTTCTCTAGCGTTAGGTAGTAAGGTCTTTAGTCTAAAATTAGTTTTTGAATATCATAGAAGTTCTTCATATCAGGCTAGTAACACCAAATTTTAACATAAAACTATGATAATAATGTTATAACATGAACCCTATTTCAATATTTACTAAAGTCAAATGTTTCATTTCATTCAAAAGTTTAAAAGATATAACTTAAGTCTTTTAATAGCTTCTAAAAATAAAAAATGTTACTTAAGAACTTACTACCAAACACAATAGCATCCTAAATCTATACTGTATTAATAATAAAATAATAATTATATATATATATATATATATATATATATATATATATAATATCTCCTCGATCATTGATTGATTGATAGCAACAATGATCGAGGATTTTTAAATCACGCCAAAAAAAATCTAGGAATTTTACAATGTTTAAGTTTTTTCAGGTGTATGAAATTCAATGTTGTACACCAAAATTAACTAGAGAAAACATAAGTTATTGGCTTGAAGTATCATCAGTTTTCTAAAAAGTAGAAACATACGGCGAACAATAAAAATTATCTTTATTATATATTTATAATTAATAATATTAATGATTATAATTTAACATTATAGGTATCTATGGTAATATGTGAGGCTGAAGAAAAACGACATCGTTCTGGTGTAAATGCTCTACAAGTAGATCCTGATTTAGATAGATTATATTCAGCTGGAAAAGATTCTATTGTACGAGTATATGAGCATGAAAGATATCATCAAAGTATGGAACATCATACAGATTGGGTTAATGATATAGTTTTATGTTGTGGTGGCAGAAATTGTAAGTGATTGATTTCAGCAGAACAAAATATAATCAAATATTTTTCATTCTTGTACTTATTTTTTAGTAATTTCTGCTAGCGCAGATACAACCGTAAAAGTGTGGAATGCTCATAAAGGATTTTGTATGTCAACACTAAGGACACACAAAGATTATGTCAAAGCATTGGCATACGCCAAAGATAGAGAACAAGTTGCTTCTGCTGGTTTAGACAAATCTATATACTTATGGGATGTTAATACCTTAACTGCACTTACTGCAAGTAACAATACAGTTACAAGTATGTATATTGTTTACGTATGTTTTTGTAAGAGTATTTTCTGCACTGACGTTTTTTGCATTGGCCAATGAGGCCATAGCCTATTATGACGTGTTTATACAAAGAGTCCGGTAGTCGGTCTTACTATAAACAGAGCCGGCAGGACAAGTAAATCTCGGGTATTAAGTGAGAATCACTCCTCACTCAACACCTGAGAGACTTTACTTTACCGCTAAAATTTTCTAAAATATTATTTCCAATTAACCGGAAATAACATAAATTTTGTTATTTTGAATGGAACACCTAGTATATTTTGGCAATTTTTGATTTGTTAATAGATTTTACGTATAAATCCAAATTTTCAGAAGTTTTGGTAACATGACCTCATTTTGAAAAAAAAAAATTTTTTTTAGAGCAACAACATCTAAATACAATGGGATTATTGGAAAAAATATTATTTTTCCACATTATTTAAAATTGGGTGATTTGCGCGCTTTTAGAAATGATATAATTAGTATTTAGGTTCTATCTTACTTTTTTCAAATGCAACTCTCTTGGTACCATGGAATCACGTGAAAGTAGATTTTTTTGCTATCAAACGACACCAAAAATACTTGTTTTGAATAAGTATTAAAAGTAATAATTTTTTTGTGACAGAAGAAATGTTTAAAGAAAATAATGTTACTAAAACCGCTGAAAATTGGTATTTATAAGTAAAATGGACTAACAAATAAAAATTTGCAAAAATATACCTTATATTCCATTTAAAAATACAAAATTTGTGTTACTTTCGGTTAAACTATAATGATTTTTTTCAAATTTTTATCAGTTTAGGATTTTATTATGTATATTATTCTAAAGTAAAAAAGATATATGTTCCAATATCTTGTTTACTCTAGAATATTTTCTTATGAAATTTTTATGGGTCATTATAATGACTGCTAAAAATTTGAAAAAAATTATTTGTGGTTTAGGCATTAGCAAGAAAAAGCATGAAAATTGGAAAACTTTCAAATTTCTAATGCATTAGACACCCAACTATTTTTTGGGGGTCGAGTGCTACATACTCACGACACGATTAATGCCAGCCCTGAAAAACAGCACATTTCAAATTTTACATCTGCTAAAAAATTTGATCTTACATTAGTGAAACTTTCATCTAGAATGGTTTTGGCTGAATTCTTTATAAAAAAAATAGTTTTCTTTGTTGCATTTTGTGTTGAATACAAACATTTTATGTTAATTGTAACTTCTTTTATCAACTTTTTTAATCGACTCACAGACTTTTTCTCCAAAAACAGTGTCCTGCTTTGAGACCTCGCTTGAAGAATGAATTACATTTTTTTCTTTTCTTTTCATTTTATGTTGAATAAAAACAACTTTTTTTGGTCAATTCTTTCATGGACGTACACTACAAATTTTTCACCATACAGTAAATTGACAGGTCCATTTATTCATATAATTAATATTAAAAATTAAGTCTAAAAATCAATCAGCTTTTCTTATTTGTGCTTTTCGGAGTGGGCTCTTACAACACCTCTGGCATAAGGTTTTCTGATATAATTATTTGTGTATGATACTTTTAGTTGTTTATTTTATTCAGTGACCATGCCAAGCAAGCCAGCAACTTCTTTAGTCTTTGCACGGTTTTAAATTTTTTTGTTTATGCTTAAACATACTGTCTCATTTTTGTCAAATTTGCAAAAATAAGGAAATTGTAAACTAATTCTATATTCACTTATGATATTGATGCTATATCTATTTTCTAATTAATATAAACGTTTTTAGCTTCGAGTCTTGGAGGTAATAAAGAATCAATATATAGTTTGGCAATGAATCCACCAGGTAGTGTGATAGTAAGTGGTTCGACTGAAAAGGCCTTAAGGATATGGGATCCAAGGACATGTGCAAAATTATTTAAACTGAAAGGACATACAGATAATGTAAAAGCATTAATCGTATCAAGAGATGGAACTCATTGCATTTCTGGGAGTAGTGATGGAACAATTAAAGTGTGGAGTCTTGGACAGCAAAGGTAAAAGACAAAAAAATTGCGAATGTGCTTGAACCGCACACCAGAAGTAAAACTTTTTTTACGTTTACAACTATATCTTTTTTTAAATTTCTATTACTTAGGCCTATTTGCACCATTGTGGCTTCAATTTCCATTTAACTAAACTACAATTAATTTTTGGGGTAGCTTTTATTTGTACATACTTTATTACACAAACGCATTTTAATATGTTCCATACTGTGCAGCATAGAATTTTTTGCATTGTATCTGCATATATGTGCTGGCAAATATAATAATTTTTTTGTAAAAATTTTTTTTATTGTCCACAATAACACATTCGAATTATGTAGTGATTATTGATTTGTATAGCTTTTGTTAAAACAAAAGGTCTAATTTATTTTGTTAAAGCATATATAACATACTTGCGAACCCGGCAAATGTTGTTTTGCCTAACCCCATATCAGTAAACATTTTTTTTTTAGTTTTCTTTGTCTTAATGTTTTTTTTTTATTGTTATTTTAAATCTTAAAGTTACATTATAAAATCTACGATGCTTATGCATGAGCATATTTTGTATAATTTCTTTTGTTTACATTTTGTAATTCATTTAAATTCTATTGAGAATTGTTTGGTATCATTTGTATATGCGGCCGCAATGCATCCTCTCATCCTCTCCTTTGTATTTACCATTTAAAATTGTTGCTCCGATAAGATGGCCCATTATTTTTTGCACTACTAATCTGATACCATTGCAAAGACGTGGTGGATGAATGTTGCAAAGCAAGATAATAGGCGAGCTGATTTTCAATACCAAGCGATGTGGTATGTGGCAAGTCCAATGAATTTAAGAATTCAATTGGATAATTGACAACCCCGTTTTCATCAACAACAGTATCAATGGACTTGGACTTAAAATGCTTCACCTAACATGTCCTGAAATTTTGAAATTTATAGCATCGACATCAATATTTTTGGCGGATTTGACAGAAATCGGCGGGCAGTGTAATGCAATGAGTGGTGGGAGCAATGAAAAGCTTTTCATTACCAATCTCCATCATTGGACGCACGTTCATTATTAATTTTAGTGTCCATATGTTTTACCATAGTGGTGATTATTTTAAGCAGGAATTGATTTAATTGGTATATGTTGAGCATGGTATCAACAAATTAGCCGTTTGCTCTCAAATTTTCAAGTGTCTGATTGAGCACTTGTAATGAATGTTTATGTGGCATTGTTAATAGACACAACAGATTTAGCTCTTTTGCGAGGCTCCCATGCGATGTATTCCATGTGAAATATGTTTTAAGTTCGGCATACCGTAGTGTTTTTGGTAGTGCTGATGCACTATCTTTAGATCTTACCAGTGCATTTTCTTCATAGAAATAGACGCATTATCCGTTTTCATGATGTATGGCTAAACGAATCACTATTGGATTGCAGTCATGTATAGGAAATGATAAAATCAGCCAAATTGCTTTATTGGAGCTGATTTTACAGTATGCCTTGAATGTTTTTGATAATAGTAGGGAATAGTGCAAACCTTTCGATTATCAATTTCAACTTAAGGTCCTCTTTTGATTTTCAATGTAAATAATCATCGACTACATTCTGTTGATTGTCGACAATATAGTGGATATTTATTGATGTCAGTTATAGTGTCTGCCAATAATTCCTTCGGAAAACTTTAGCGTATTTACCATTTTCCATACATGGCGAATTCACATTGAGCATACTGCATGGACCATGAATCATATTAGTGGTAACAATATCAAATAATTCTGTATCAATTTCTGAATCCGATATTTCTACTGATATAATTTGATTGATTTCCTCTTGCATAACTGGATTGATTAGCCAAAATAGAATATGCATATGAGGCGATGAACGTTTCTGCCACTCTACAGAATACATATTGTGAAGAAATATGTTGTAATTGCACCTACATTTGCTTTTACTTGAAAAACATCGATGTCACTGAATGTTTTATAGCCGTCGATGGTCAATATCTATGGTCGTAGCTAAGACAATTACAATTAACATATTCTTAGAATGAAACATAGAAGATTAAAATTTGTTCTAATTATAGTAAACATCGAACATTAATATTATTATATATTATTATATATAATATCGATTGTCGTAGGTAAGACAATTAATTACAACTAACATATTCTTAGAATGAAACGTAGAAGATATATTCCAATTTGTTGTAATTACAGTAATAAATTTATTTTTAATTTATTTAGATCTGTGGAAATATTTCAATTTTCAATTCATCAATAAGAACGATAAAGATAAATATTTTATAATTAAGCATATATGTGTATGTATATGTGTATATATATATACAAAACAAACCTTGATATGGGGTAAGTAATTTATTTTTCACTTAGCTTTTTGTAATATACCACGACCAAAAATCTATTACATCTACATAACCTTGTTATTAGCTAAGCATCAATTTAATCTCTAATCTTAATTAGAACTTAAATGACGCAATTAATTGTTTGTTTACCCGATTTCAAATATATTTTTATGCGCTTAATTATAAAATATTTATCTCTATACTGTCCTTTATTTCCAGCTTATCGATGAATTGGAAATTCAAATATTTCCACAAATATAAATAAATTAATATAGAAATTTATTACCTACTGTTCTTATAACAAATTTTAATATGTACTTACCTAGTTTCCTAACATACAAAACAGAATTGAAAGAGAACAATGTTGCAACGAGGCAATTTCATTTTTGGTTATGTTTTATTCAACCAGCTTTTTATGCTCTCAATTGATATAAAACACAGGAAATCGAAAATTATAATAAATCTTCTATTTGGATATAAAAATTTGTCCATGTTTTGTATCATACATACAGTTATATACATATGTATAGGGTTATTATATTTTTGTTAACTCAAATGCACCAAAATTAACTTGCCTCATTTTTGAATCTTGCCGCACAGTTCTCAATTATTCGGATTATCCTGCAGGAATGGCCGCAAGTAAATGTTTCGCAACAGCACTATGCGTTTCTGCTAGCAATAACATATTGATATCAAATATATAAATATTTATTTGCCACCCACCACTCATGATTGATTAATTCGATATATATACATTAGTGAGGTTATTATGTATCAGACAATGACAAGTAATAATTAATTTGCCAAATTCGATTTGAATGTAAAATTGATGGTATTGCACTCGACTATAGCTCCATCTCAATTTAACTCATCGATCCAATCAACACCAAATTTCACAGGATTACCCTCGATGCTATGTTAAAGTATTCCAAAATCGGTTGAGTGGTTTAGGTTAGGTTAGGCCCATTCATATAGGGTTCTTTGTAGACCCAATCTATTATTTTGCACAAAACTCTCTGATAGGACATTTAATAAGTTTTTTTTTAATGTTATGTATTTTTGATGAATGTATAGTAAATGTTTTGTGTGATTTGTAAATTAGGAGAGGAGATTTACCTAACCTACAAATGATAATACAAACAGTACAAAAATTTATATTCTTTGATTAGAAATATTATTGTAATAATTTTTTCTTTTAGATGCATACAAACAATTAATGTACACACTGATTCAGTATGGGCACTACTAGCAACAGAAAACTTTGCTTATGTAATATCTGGTGGCCGTGATAAAAAAGTTATTATGACTGAACTAAAAAATCCGAATACTAGCGTGGTGGTATGTGTTGAAGAAGCTCCTATATTAAGAATGTGTTTCACTGCTGATCACCAAGCCATTTGGGTACAATAAAATTTAAAATATAAAACTTCTTTTTGATTAATATTTTTTTAAATTAATTAGGTGTCAACTAATGAATCAAATATACGATGTTGGAAACTGCCAACAGAAAAACATTTTAAGGACGAAGCAAAGATGCCGACAAATCCAATTTCACTTATACCAGGTGGAGCTGCTATTAAATCGGCAGTTGTGTTAAATGATAAGAGACATATACTAACAAAAGATTCTGATAATAATGTAGCTGTTTATGATGTGCTAAGGGCTAGGAAAGTTGAAGATTTGGGACCAATTAACTTCCAAGAAGAGGAAAAAAATAGATTTAAAATGGTATATGTGCCTAACTGGTTTAATCATGACTTGAAAACAGGGGTAAGTAATTATATTATTATTAATTATTTTTAAAAAATTAAGATCAACAAATTCATAATCTTGCCGCCGCCATCTTCTGTCAGGGAGCGCATAACTCCAATAGTGAGGCCATAACTACACATTTGATATTTTATATGAGTTACTTTATGTAAAAATTGCAAATCGCGATGACGAGCAAAGTAAAACAGTATTATTGAAGAAAACTTTATAGTGAGGCCTAAGGAATGTGATTTAGGGTTATTAATAAATTTTAAAATACAAAAATACTTACGTCGTTCATTTTTATTATTCATGTTTTAACTTGTACTTGCTGTAATCTTTAATTGGAAAATATACCAAAAATTAATTTAAAACCAAGCAAAAACTGAAAATAATAAAATTTGATAAACCAAAAAAAAAGTTTTTCCTTTGTTGGCAAACTAGTAGTATTTTCATTGTAGATTCCAAAGAAACAATTTATGAGACACAAAAATAACATTTTTTTTAAATAGAACACCCTATGTATGTTTACATATTTAATTATATACAATTGTGTCACTCCTCATAAGAGATCATCAATGCACCTTAGCGATTTTCGCATTGCATTGAAGCAAGAGATGAAAAGAATAATTGATTTACGTATTAGTGCCACTGCAAGTAATAATGAAGTCAAAGTGAGTGGTCATGTGCCCTTTTTGTAAACGATAAAAGATACTAGACTGTTTAGAACAACCAATATAATTTACTGGACTAGTATCACTACGCTTATCTGACCATAGAATTAAAATAATTAATAAAAAGTTTAAAATCAATTAGCCAATTTCAAGTTGCTACAAGCGACAACAATTAAATGCATACAATTATTACACTCTTCATAAGAGAGATCATCAGTACACCTTAATGATTTCAGCATCGTATTGAAGCCAAAGATGAAAAAAATAATTGATTTACTTATCAGTGGTAATGCATTAACAATTTTTATTCAGAATTTTTTTTTGTTTCAAAATATGTGGACATGCATAGTGTTTCATTTAAAAAAATTTTACTTTTGTAAATATCTTATAAAGTTATTGAATTATTTTTCTGTTTTCACCTTTCAAATCTGCAATTAAAATACTCACTTTTCTAATTTAACCGATGTCGTAACTCTAATAATAACAAAGTTACCAATGGTCAACAGATAACTTTGGATACCCTGTATATTAATTAATAGATTATTATTTCCCATTCATAATATATAAACATTTTATTTTAAAATACTTTGATTTTTACTCCGTCCTTTTTTTCTTTTTTATCAATTTTGTCACAAAATGTTTTCTATATTATTTGTTATTTTATTAGTTGTTATAATTGTTGGATTTTTCAATATCTTTTTTTAATAAGCAGATTTTTCACATTATAAATACAGTTTGCGTCGCTCATTGCTCCCGTTATACCAAGAAAAGAGGTTATAAGTAAAAGTATGTTAACATATTCTAATGCAAAAATACTTTTTTTTACAGATGTTAACAATACATTTAGGACAGGATGAGGTTGACTGTTTTTCTGCTTGGGTATCAGCTAAAGATGCTGGTCTTAAAGATGAACCAGACCAAAAAGTGAATTATGGTAAATTGTTATTGCAAGCATTATTGGAACATTGGAGGGGAGCAGAAATTAATCCGGATAACAATAAATTATATTTTAGTGTTCCTGATCATACTCCTTTAATATTTAGGTATTGTATTTTTATATATTTGTTTATATTTCTCGTAATAGTTATAAAACTATCAAGTGTGTTACCAGTGTAATAATAACTGCAAGCTGACAGTGTAGAGCACTGGGACCTCTGTCCCGAGGGTTGACTGTATTATTACTTACTAATGCCTGGGACATGTTCAACATTTTAAGTCCTACCAAAATATAATAATATTTATGATTTTAGAATTTCATGTTTTATAAAAAATTAAAAATTTGTTTACCTGGATGTATTTATCTCTTTATATCGACAAAGCCGACTAGACGGAAATTCGATAAGATTGAGTTATTGAATCCACATGCGTTTATATCACAATTAATTCAAACAAGATCAGTTGGATTCGGATTGATTATAGGATTGAAATTAAAGTAAGATAAGAGACAGATGTAGTAAGTCTATCTCTGTTAGCATCATGTTAGCCTGTCCTCCTTTTTGACGTCCAATTTCTCTTTTTAAAGAGCTATCGATGTTTTCTGTATGTGTTCATCTGTTAAATTTTGTCAAGTGTCACAAGTGGAGTCAAGTTCGAATCTGATGCTTCAAATAAATACCACCAAAAAACATGACTAGAACGCATATGTGTTGCAAATTCTTACAGATTATTAGTTGGCAAGATATGTATTCCTGTGGAACAAATTTGTGATATTTTAATTGGTGTTTTCAACTGTAAAATACTATATTTTTGCTAATAATCACTATTCACATGTTTTTTTGTGTTACTAACTTAACTAATACCAAAGTCAGCTTTGACTGAATGTATTTACAGACCTGACCAGTATCTTTACAGTTGCCATATTACACACATACCATGTTATTCGAACTTTCAAGAATTGTAATACCCGAGTGGTACATGAATTGGGACGAATTTTACTTGAGACAAGAAAAATCGAGTTTTTAATTGACTGGCAAGCAAATACAGTTGCTTTACAAGTTATCACAATATTAAGTAAAGAATATTTAATAACCAAGTTGCTTGCTGTATTTGATGCAGCCATTGGTTGTCTCTTTGTCTTAACCCTAGAAAACAACCAACATTTCTTATATTCATTTCGTTTTATTGCAGCATGCAATAATTCACTGTGTTTTTGTCAAATTTTGCTTTGCTGGAAATCGATAGTATCTATATCAGCGTCTTTTGCCACTTGATAATAGTTGGCAGGTCAAAATGGCACAATTGGACTTGTTTATCAATTATTATAACACTGTTTAAAACTAATATATTATTCACTCATTGGCTCTACGATATATTAACCCAAAAACCAGTAGGACCCAGTTTAATACACAATTAGTGATATAAAATTACTGGTAATTTAAAAATTGGTAGTATTACTGATAATATTACAGCTAATTTATGTGTAATTTACACATAATCAGTAATATTACCTTGGTAGTATTACAACTTACATCAGATTTAAACACGAATTATGATGCAATCCACATGACATACCTGGTCCATGTGTATTGTGAGTATATTGTACACTGTACAGGGTACCTAAATTTCGACATTACTATAAGCAGTCTCGGAAAATAAAAATACTAGAACAACTCTGATAAGGCAGTCTTGAGCTAATTTTGGGAGTTTGAGAATTAGTTTATTGGTTGAAATGGGATTTTTTCATCATTCTTTGTTTCCAAGGAAAACGTGATTTTTTTCTGTTATGGTTTCTATTTTTTTTTTATTTGTTAACTTATTGAAGCAGGACTAATACATTTTATGGGCACGCAAAATTAACTCGAGACAGAATTGTCTCTGAAAATAAAAATGCTAGACATTTTTATTTTCAGAGATAGGCTTAGTAAAGTTTAAATTTTGCCACAATGTATGTTTAAATTTTACGCTCTTTCTAAAAATAAATCATATTATTAACAGACGGTCGAAAAGAGCAAAGGCAAACTGGCATGACTCCTAGCATTTGATTAGTCGATTTCACAGACAATTTTATTAAGACAAAAGGAAAATTTTTGTTCCAGTTTATTGCAATCTCACTTAATTTTTAAAGATTTTCTTGATGATAATATTTCATATAAAATATTTAAAAATAACAATTATTTTTTTATTAGATAAGTCTTAGTTTTTCTATACTACATAAGTGCATATTTGCCTATTAATCGATCCTTAATCATTATTGATTAATTTTATAGGGGCTAAGTAGTTTAAAATATTTTGCAGTGAGGTTGGTGGAAGAACATTATACAGAGTACTGGTAGGTGATACAAAAGGTGATACAGAAACGGCTCTTCTAAATGAAACTGTTCCTAATTGGGTGACTTCCAACATAGAAGACAATTGCACCACTAAATTTATTAAAGTACAATTTTACCTACAACCACATTCCAGTGTCCCGTCGCATCTTTTAAGGCAAGACCGCAATAAAAAGGTAAAGTGTTGAACAAATAGCTGTAAACTGCTTTTAGTGCTGTATATTACAGTCGTATTCTGAATATTTAGTTATTAAATATGAATTGTTTGTCAAAAAATTATAATGTAGTTATTATAATGATTTATTACATTTTTAATAGAACATATTATTTAATAATTATTAATATTTTTTGACGAATAGTTTTTATATTGTATTTTGCAATCATTTAAAACATTTGCTTTGTTTTTTATATTATTTTAGCCTGATAGACTAGTTGCGAATGATTTTATCCAATGTCGTAAAGTTGCCGAACATATCCTAGATAAATTCCTAGGTGAAGGAGGCGCCGGATCACCCGGAGGTGATGCCGAAGCAACATCTCCAACAAACAATGGAACCAGTGTAGAACAAATTGAACTGACTTGCAATGATCACGTAACTATATTGCACAATTTATTGTTTAATATTATTACTTATAATTTGATAACTTTATAGGTTCTTGATCCCTCCATGGATTTACGAACCGTGAAACATTTTATATGGAAGTCATCAGCTGATTTGACTTTATATTATAAATTAGTAAATAATACAAAATAATGTTTTATATAAATAATTACATCTTCTTTGTACAAATTTAATATTAATATTTTGTTAGTATAATAATTGTATATTTTTTTAAACTATCGACTTCATTTCACTTGTAATTAAACATAAAGTTATAATAATTATTATTTTTTATATAATTCCATTTGTAAATTTTCATATTTAAATATTACATTTGTATGTGATAGATTAACTATTCTATTATATTAAATTTGTGATTTATTATTTTCATAATTGTATAACAATATAATTCATCTCGAAGATTTAGTTATTGCAATTGTTTTAATTTTTAGTGTTAAGTTTTGTTTGAAAATTTAGCAGGTCATCAAAATCGGAACCAAAAGGTGGTCGTTTCTTGTTATGTCAAGTTTTAAATAATATATGTTCATAAAAAAGATTATTCATGTAATTAATAATGGGACCTATTTTGTTTTGTTTTTTAATCTTTTGTAAGTTATCGCATGTAATCTTACTTACAATGTGACATTTTAACAATATTTTTATAGAGAAGAGGGATTATTATACGGCTCGTAGGACTCGTGAAACAAAATTTTATTCATATCTTATCTGTTGAAAACGTTTTGAACATTACTTATTGTCCTTCTTCAGTACAAAGATAAACTTAATTAATTGAAACAAAAACATAATTTGTTTGGATTAATTAAGTTTATCTTTGTACTGAAGAAGGACAATGAGTAATGTTCGAAACTTTTACTATAGATAAGATATAAAAATAATTTTGTTTCACAAGTCCTTTGAGCTCTGTAATAATCCGTCTTCTCTATCTATTCAAGGACTCTGAATATTTTTCGTTTTCAAATATTTTTATAGCTTTGTTCCAAGAAGCCGAGGTTACGAAGTAGTCGAAAACGGAGTTTTATGTTCCATATAATTCTGAACTCATTCATAACCAGTTTGTAAAATGCGCGTTATAATAAAGTAAAAATTACACGTTTTCACTAATCTCGCATAGCTCCATCTGTGTTTCACTAAAACTTTCAATAGAAAATTATATAAAGTGGCAACTAGTCAAATTTTAGGATAGACAATAGTATAAATATTTGTCTAAAAACTGTTTAGATAAGTTTATATAAATGCATTTGTATTATTGTGTTATCATCAGAAGTTGAAAACATTGCTGTATTTGTACCATGTGATAAGATCACACCGTGACTGCAGTTTCTACTGAACCTTGATACGTAACAGAATTAAAAAAAGATATAATTTATGTAAGAAAAAAGGGATTAACATTTTACAAATAAACTCATTAAAAGCGGGAAGGATTAACATTGTTAGAAAAATTATATCTCCATTAATTATAACCACTTTATTCGATGTCGTGTTTAATGATAAATATTCAAACCTACATCTTTTTCGTTTAACTAATTTTACTGAATATCCGAAGTTATTTCATCTTAACTTAATTTTTGGGCCAACTAGTGATAAAAATAGCGATATTGCTATTATCATCATCGTCAAACTCAACGCCATACCCAATGAGTGAGGTTGGGTTTGTAAGATATGTGGATGGTGATTGTGTGACGTGTGCATAAGATAGTTCGGCGTGAAACGTACGTCAATATGAAGTCTTAAAAAATACACAAAAATACATTCGACGTCATTATGACGTCGAAAATGAGACATCATTTGTTTGACTAAAAATGACGTCATCTATTGGTCAATATGACGTGACTCTGGTGGCTGGGTTGAGTAGGAAATCTTATGCAAATCCCAATTAATTTAATCCCTCGATCTCAAATCAAACTCAATTTATCAATAATTACTTGTTTGTTTGCTAACCCCAAACATATTGTTAGTCTTAATAACCACAAACATGACCAATTTAGTTTATTGTAAAACCAAATATCTTAAATTAGATTTTAGCAAATAATAAAGTTGTCACTTTTCACTGTTTTTTTCAATTGCAAGTTCTTGAAGATTTTTCACATAAACATTTAAACTTTGAAATCAGCAAAGGATGCAAAATTTTTAATAAATAAAAAACAATTTTTTTTTGCAAAATAACAGACATAACTGATGTAAATCAAAAACGTTATTACTTATTTAACATTGTAGATTTGATGTTATTATAGTAAATAATATGAATATTATTTTGGAGTGTATATTGAAAAGTAAATATATAAAAAAACATCAATCAAATTACTATTTATATATTTTATGTTGCTTGGGAACATTGCCAGAGCACCCGATATTCATAATTTTAAAATAATATAAGGCTGGTATATACACTACCTGCCTCTAGAAAAAGAAAAAGAGAAGGTACAGAGAAAAGAAAAGGAAAGAAGATTAATATAATGTTTAAAATGTACAGGCTGGCCAAATTTGGACGTTACTATAGACTATCTCGGAAATTAAAAATACTAAATAAATTCTGGTAAGATTATCTGGAGCTCATTTTGTGAGATGAGTTTAATTGTAGTTAGATTAATAGTAGATTAAGTCGTTTTCTATAATAGCCTCTATTTGGTTTATTTTTTAAGTTATAGAAACAGTATTAACACATCATGTAGAATTTTATCTTGATTTCAACGATATATAGTTTATTGGGTTTGCAGTTACTAATAAATTCTCTTTTATTTTTGAAAAAAAAGATTTTAATTCCTCTTTGGCGTGGATTTAAATTAATTTATTTCGTGATTTCGTGCTTCAAATTATTCACATAATGTTATTAACATTTATCTGTCATCTATCATAATGTTATTAACATTTATCTGAAATTGTAATAGTTTATTTGTGACAAGTAAAATAAAGAAAACTTGTTTTTAAATAAAAATAGCTATTCTATTTTATGCATACTTATCTATTTTTGTTAATTATCAAGCCCAATAAACTATATATCATTGAAATCAGAATAAAATTTTACATTTTATATAAATTTTAAAATATAGCGCACTATAATTTCGATTAAAAAAAAGTTGTACAAATATTTCAAAAATGTAAAGTCGGAAAAAATACAAAAATACATTGGATTCTACGTGAAAACAGTGCCCATAAGATGTGTTAGTTCCGTTTCCATAAATCAAATAGAAGCTATAATAGAAAATGGTTAATTTTAATAATTTGCGTTTTTCTTGGAAATTAAAAGTTATAAAAAAATCTGTTTGCTACCATTAAACTTATCTTAGAAACAACGTCATTAAAATTCTTTTGCGATTTCTAGTTGCCGAGATAGTCTATAGTAACATTCAAATTTAGTTACTCTATACATATTTCTTTGCAATTGTAACTGCGGAAGAAAAATATTGGTTCAGAATGGGCTTGGGCATGATACTATGAATACATATAATATAAGATATGTCCATGCACATCTATCTCTCCATCTATTTCTTCCGATGTGACCTGACCAGACTAGCTAGCGAGATTTTGCACTGTTTGTTTTAGTTGGCCCTGCTAAAAATTATATTAAACTATTATATATTTTGCTTAATGCAATATGTTCGGTGTGCTGTATTTAATTACAACAGCAATAACCGTAATGGAGGTACTATTTGCAACGGGAAAAAATATGTTTTTAGATATTTCCTAAAAGGTAAAAATATTCGGTAAGAATGGGCAAACAATTGTAAAAGTGAGGACAAATTGAATGAAGACTCTGTCCGAATAAGTTTTGTGCATTTTACTGATAATGACTACTTAATTAAATATTGAATCATGAACTGTTTGCCAGTTGTAATAATAATAATAATAATGGTTAAATTTACAGGGCTCTAGATGCAGAAATTATAATTGCAAGCAGAGACTTCACATGCATATGTTTCCAATGAACAATTTAAAGAATTGAATGCGATTAAAATAGATAAAAGGAAAATTGGAGATTATATTTAAATATTTTAATAATACACTAGCAAAAGAAATTAACGCATCACTTGTAATTTTTAAAGGTTTGGGATACACTGCTCGTACGGAGTCGGTGATCACACCAAGAGGAAGCATAATACCTATTACCCCTTTTGGAGGAAAGGATTACTTATTTATGCATGACGATGCCAAAACACATAGTGATCAAATTGTACAACAGTATCTTGACAAAGTGGATATTAACACAATATAATAGCCAGCCAGGAGTCCCGATCTTAATTCGATCGAACACCTCTGGACACGATGGGCGGACGCCTTAGATAGAGCACTTCCTCGGTGTCCAAGCAATCAACAAGAGTTTGGACAAAGATTGAATGAAATTTGGGAAGATATTAACCAGGATGATATTAGATCATTAATTAACAGTACTAGTCGCAGTGGCTGTCAGACAGTTATTCGAGCAAAAGGAGGAAACACTAGATATTAAGACTTATTACTTAATAAAAGTTATGCGTTAATTTCTTTCGCCAGTGCAATACTTTTAAAACATGTTCAAATATATTAAACCACTAATGGATAAAGCTGAAGTAATCCAAATACCAATGAGGTTAAACATCTTTATGAATATGAAAAAGAAAGTTTGTTAAAGTTTTAAATTAAAATATATTGTTTGAATTAAATAGTTGATTTATTTTTAATAAAAAAATACTAGTTTTTTATTGCAAATTGTAGATTAGTATATGAACTCATTGTTCATGTCAAGTATAAATTATAAATTTATAAAAGTATACAAAATTACAATTATGTATTCTTTACTTTAACGACTTTTGTTATTATAAGTTATTATGTACAAAATACTTACCATCACCTGTGACTAACGTCACCGCGCGTGACGGCCAATTTCGAAATAAACTCCGGGCGCAGAACAATAGCATAGATGTTTACCCATCAATAAAGTCAAATAAGTATTTAGTTTTAATTTATAAATTTACTTTTTGACGAAGTTTGTTTTTTTTTTAAATCTATAAAATGTAAAATTGTATATACTCTTATTTTTTATTTTCTATAATTTATAGTAAAAATATAAATATTATACTAAAAATTTTGATTGATAGATGTATAGAAAAACAATTAATAATAAATTATTATATCGTTATAATTACATAAATTTTAAATTTTATAATATTGTTATTGATTAAGTATTTTAAATAAGTAATATACTTGTTTTTTTAAATTAAATATGTTATAGCAATGTAATAATAATATAAAAATAAAATAAATTTAATTAAAATCAAAATAATATATTCATAACTTAAATTTGTATTTATTATTTTGATTGAATATGATACATTTCATTGTACATGCAGACAGGGTCACCCTTATTTGTTATATTAATGTATTATAACATCCGTATTCGTTATTTCTATTGTGCCTATGCATTATTATACAGTATAAATAACAATTACAATGGGTTGGTGGGTGCGTGAGTGGGTGAGTGGGTGAGTGGGTGAGTGGGTGAGTGCGTGAGTGAGTGAGTGAGTGAGGAAGGAAGGGCGGGAGGGAGGGAGTGAATGAGTGAGTTTCCATAATGTGAGGAACTCTTCTTGAGACCGCCAACCATTTTTTTTTCTGTAACGTCTGATGAAGAGTAAAGTTCAGTCCAAACAGCAGCCATGGTGACTAAATAGGTCGTGATATAAAAATATAGTAGCTTTATTTTTTCTTAGGTTCATTTTTTGTCTTTGGATGAGATATAGAATTGCGATTAATCAACATTTACATAAAAATTTTATATTCTCCGATAAGTGTACCTTTTCTACAAATGGACATGTATCGTCTCAACATTGTTGTTGTTGGAGTGACGTTAATCTACACTTTGTTATCCAGTCTAATCGCCAATATTTGAAGAAGGTAAAAGTGTGATGTGCTTAATTATTTAAATGTTAAATTATTTCTTCTTGGAAGAATTTGAAGATTTCCCATTGGGTTTTTTATGCATAATTTTAAAATAAATGGATTGGAAGATACGGACCAAATTTATGGCTACCTCGTTTGCCCTTAACTATCATAGATTTCTTTTCTTGGGAAGTACGTTAAATAGCAATTTTATAGTGAACCTTTGCTAAACTATGAAAATGTTTTAAAACATGGTATAGCGCAAGCCATTCAAAACATTACACTACAAACGAACCACAATTCGTTTAAAGAATTTCACTTACCACTGGAATTATGTGCAATGGAAGATGGTGATAATTTTTAATAAAATTTGATTTTTTTTTCTTGTGGATGTGTTTAAGTATTTATTTTTCTATTAAAATATTAACATTTTTATCCTTTTACTTGTCATTGCAGGATGCTTTATTATAAAAAATCTAAATTAATTCCAAAGTTATTTTATAATTATATAAGTATATATATATATATATATATATATATATATATATATATATATATATAAAAGTTCATGTTCGGAGCACACAAACGAACAAAATGCGGGCTATTTTGATATATAGTATAACTCTAGAGCAGGGTCTTACTACCGTTTTGATGTTCGTGACCACATTTTAGTAATACAATGTGTTTGTGGACCGCAGCAACCAAAATTCTAGATTAATATCTACAATTTTGGTTGCTTTAGTAAGCACACTACAATTTACTTTTTAACAATTTGATTGACTCGCTTTTTACTTGATGGAATTCCATAATTATAATATTAAGGTGAAGAAAAAATCTATTACAAATTCCAAAAACTTTTATTATTTTCGCAACAATGTTTCACCACACTGTGGCATCATCAGGCGATAAATCCTTTTTACTTAGACGTAATTATTTATTTGTGCATATCAAAAATAAATAATAATAATTTTACGCGGTAGTCACGGTTTGTATCACATAAATTAAAATTTACAGCTATTGAAAAATATATTTATTTACAATCTTCTTCTTCTTCTTCTTTCAGCCTGTAGTAGTCCACTGCTGGATATAGACCTCCATCATCTGTTTCCATGTTGCCTTGTTCTGTGCTTTTTGGTGCCATTGTTTTCCCGCAATCTTCTTAATATCGTCCAACCATCTTTTTTGTGGTCTTCATATGCCTCTTTTAGTTGTTCTTGGGCGCCAATGAACTGTTCTGATTGTCAATCCTGATGAGTCTCGTCTTTAGGTTGGCGATGCGAAGGATGGCATCGGTGATTTTACTTCGCTTTCGTATTTCTTCATTAAATGTGTCTAAATGTCACAAAATATTTTCAAATGACTTTAACTGTTCTCTCAATATCTTCAAATGTCTGTAAATGTGTCTCAAAATATTTGCAAATGCTTTTAAATGTTCTTTCAATATCTTCAAATGTCTGTAAATGTGCCCGAATGTCTCGAAATATTCCTGAATGTCTCTACATTTCTCTGAAAATTCTTTAAACGTTTCTTTAAACGTCCTTCTAAAATATCTGAACGTCCCCAAATGTCTACACGCGTAATTATATTCCGATAAATGTTTATAATTGCCTCTAATTGTATTTCAATGTACGCCGAACGTCGCTCTGAATGTTTCGAAACATCTTATAAAGTTAATAAATGTTTGCAAATATGTTTTGAATATCTCAAAAAATGTTCGAATTTCATCTAATTGTTTTTAAACTGGCTTACGTTTAAAAACAATTAGAAAAATTTTAAAAACAATTCAATTCAACTCGAGCGACTCAACATCTAAACAACTTTTAAATGTCGTTGAGTGTTTTTGATTGTTTCCGAATGTCTCGGCTTATAATGTCACCAATTAACCACAAATGTTTTTCGATATCCTCCAAAAATTACTTTTACACATTTCTAATTGTATCTGGCGTTACCAAATGTCTCTAACTATTTCCAATGCTCTCGCAATATCTTTAAATGTCCGTAAACATGTCCCAAAATGTTCGTGAATGAAATATTCTCTGAAAAATCAAATCAGATCAAATGTTTGTGAATAACCTTGAAATGTCTATAGATGCATTTTAAATCGTTGTAAATCTCAAAATGTTTGCTACTGTCCAATTTAAATGCTTCAGAATCTGTATAAATGTATTACAATTGATAATGACCGTCACAAGTTGAAACTTATTGATTTTCAATAAATATTTTTGTGGTAGAAACGCAGTAAATTGTTTTATTTTATTTCAATGTCTTTCGATGTTGGCTGAATGTGCCTCTGGGCGTCTCTAATATATCTATTGAGTCTTTTTAAATTTCGCAGGTGTTTGAAAATGCG
>JARJEC010127565.1:0-25148 GCA_030264575.1 Tachinus sp. AB-2021
AATTACGGGCAGAAACTGGCATCAAATCGCCCAAGACAGAATTGCATGGAAAAATATGGAAGAGGCCTATATCCAGGAGTGGATGAGTACAGGCTGAGAAGAAGAAGAAGAAGAAGACTAAGTACATACATATAAAATATTTATAAAAATAAAACTTTATGACAATACAAATTTTTGAGCTAATAGTTATTCAAAACTTCAATTCATAACAAAAATTGCGATTTCTGATGAAACCTACTAAAACTTACTATTTTTGCATTATAACAGAAAGGTATCTAAAAAACAATTTAAAACAGAAAACCTACTAAAATATGCAGGTATATAAAAGAAAATTAAAAAAAATGCAATTTTTAACATGACATTTTAATGCTTGGCGTCAAAATTTTGAATTTGACTTACCTACTAATTTTTAAGTTCATAATCGAAACCGGAAATCAATTAGTTGATTACAATCGGTTATCACTCTGTCATAATTTAGAATGTTTAAAGCGGAAGAAGAATGTTTGTAAAATGTTTTGAATATGTTAAGAAATATTGAAAAATGTTTAAAAACATCAAAAAACATTAAATTTTTTCAAAAATGTTTAAATATGTTGATATATGTTGAAATGTGTTGAAATATGTTGAAATATCTTGACATATCTTAAAATATGTATGAATATATTGAAATATAGTTAAATATCTTAATATACGTTGAAATATGTTGAAAAATTTGCTGAATAATGTTGGAAATGTTAAATAATGCTAAAAATACTGGGAATGTTAAAAACATTAAATAATGTTGAAAAAGTTGAAAAATGTATATAGCTGCTAAATAATGTTGAGAATATTTAAAAAAGTTAAATAACATAGGAAAATGTGCAATTAAAAAAAAATATGTTAAGAAGCTTAAAAAATCATCACAAATTTTGTGAAATATCGAGTAGTACTACTAATACTACTCATTTGTAAAATTTAATAACTATTGCGATAGATGTATGAAATATCGAGAAAGAATCGAAAAATAATGTGAAATGTTTATGGAACGCAGAGCCGTAAGGATCGAGTGGTAATGAAAGTCATTTTTATTTTACTTTATCATTCTGCTCTACATGAATCAATAACAACAAACAATTGCAATTTATAGAAAAATATTAGAAAACTTTTGTTTACAAATTCTTTTTATGTGCATTGCCAATAGTAAACAATTAAAGTTAGTTTAAGTTTTTGGGAAATCTAAGAAAACAATTAAAGAATTTGATTAAATTAGCATTTAAAATGTTAGTTATAGATGATTTGATAACTACTCTGGCTTTTGGAATAAGTTTTCTTTCATTTAAATTGCATTTTGAGCTTCAGAACTGCCACTTTTGGTCAGCAACAATAAAAGATTTGGAGTATTTGTTTAGACTACTATCCACAAATTATTTTTAGATGTTTTGCTATTTATTTTGGTTTTTGAAATAAAGTCTTTATCCTTTTAAATTCTATTTAGAGTTTCAAACCTGCTATATTGGACCACTAATCATAAAACAATTAAGGCCTTTGTGCAGAGTACTATTTATATATGATTATTATGTTTGTTGCGTTAATGTCTTTACAATCGTGTTTTTTGTTTTAAAATTGCATTTTGACCTTCAAACCTGCAATTTTTGGCCACCAAGTAAGTAACATGCGCAGATTTTTATCTACAAATTATATTTAGATGATTTATTACGGATTCTAAGGTTTGGAATAAAGTCGTCTGTTTATAAATTCCAACCTTCAAAATCTGTATTTTTCATCAGTGGCAGTTTTTGTGTAGACTGGTTCCATAGAAGTCTATTTTACATGTTTTACTAACTACCATGGGTATTTGTAGTGGTAGTATTTGTATTTGTTGGGTTTACACAACTGGTCATCGACATGGGTTTTGTAATTGTGTCTTTCTGTGTTTTGCATTATAAGCTTTAAAACCGTTATTTTTGGGTTTTTTATGTCAACTACAACCGAATTTTTCCCATTTCCACGAAATACAATTATTTCCAAAAAATACGGCTTTTTTTGGAATTAATTGTATTTCGGGGGCTTGAAATTATTTTTTTACCTTTAAAATATTTATTGGGCTATTATTCTCTTCATTTATTGAAGATAATCTTATTATTTCAAACCTAGTTTTAGATGATTTGTTAGCCAATCTGAGGCTTTAGGTCTTCTCTAATTGTTTTTGCAATTTTTATTATCTGAAAAATTGATATATTCTTTTACAAACCATTTAAAGTCTTTGTTGAAATTGCTACCCACATGTTATTTTTAGATGTTTTACTAACTAATTCAAAGTGCTTATCATTTTACAAAGTTTCTCCGTGATTTTAATCATTGTTTTGTCAATAGTTTTTGTAGTATTTGTTGACGCACCTGATGTGCTGACTTTATTTTAAGAAGATTATTAAACATATTATCAATACCAAATTTGTTGCATAAAAGTTTTTCATTTTGTTGTCATTATTTATAGGGGGAAGTTAGACACTTGTCACAAGCGCTTCACATTCTCATTACGGTATCTAACAATTTGCGGAATGTTATGCCGTATCGAAAACTATTCAGAAAATGTGGCGAATTATTTGTAAAATGTACAAATGTGGTGTACTCAAGTGATTTATTTATAAAATATCTTAGAAAATTAAAAATGTTAAAAATTAACTGAATAAATGATTCTGTTTAGTATTATAAAATAACAAAAATAAAATAAAATTACACCAGTTCATTATTAATTAAAAATTAATGTTCAATTTTTAGGTTGTTTATTCCCGTGATTTTAAATTGCTTACAACGTCTCATTGCTACATTTGTACAAAATGCAAGCAAGCATTGTACAGCACTAGCCCAGAGGTTTAAAATGTAAAACTAGAAATAGTTATCAATTTTAAGATTCACTCATTATCCACCTGGTGGTTTTTCATACGTTCTACTTGAGGCGATGTAAAATAGCAGTTACAAATGATCCAATCTCTTAGTAATGATAATGATATTATAAAATAAAGGTTATATAAGTCAGTCCACCTGTCATTCTACATTAACGTGTCAAAGTAATTAGAAATATTGGTTTTTGTTGAACATAATTACTGCAACGAGGCGATGTAATAAATGTTATAGACACGCGCTTGTTAATAAGTAACATTTACATAAATGTCAAGCATGTAAAAAAATCATCAGACAAGAAACAATATCTTCTGTTGCAAATTTCTTTATCGCTAAAATGCTTTAATTATTATTATTATTTATTACATTTTCAAATGCATGCTGGTTGTACTGTTAAAAATTATTCCGTTAAAAAGCGACGTGGAATAAATTTGATCGGTTACTAAAACATTTGTTTAATTTACTCGAAAAATCCATGGAAATTAAATTAAAGGTCGTCAAACACACTAAAATGTTGTGTTTAACATTGCTAAAATATTCAGGAATGTCGAACATATTTTCCGGATTATATTGTACTTTCTATATTTTTATATTGTAAAATAATGTTGAAGAATCAAACACAACTCACTTACATTTTATTTAATTACTTATTTCTATATTATTATAATCACATATATTTTCATGTTTAATGATACATTGGTCGCATTATTTTGAACATAATACAGAACAATACATGTAAAAATTAATTACATACAAAATAAATGAAAGTGCATGTTACAAAATTATAAGATAGTTAAGTTAAAAAATAGCGTTTCTGTTGTTTCTAAAATGCTCGCTAAAAATATCTTTCGTTTACTTTGTTGGTTCATCAATGTTTTCTATTTAAATTTTTAATAAACTCTCACGTTTTGTTTATTTGGCAGCTTGGTTTAATTTATAAAATAATTCATTCATTTTTAACTGTGATAATATAATTTTGATTGTAATATTTACAAATATTATTTATAATATAAGCATTACTGATTGATGAATTTAAAATTTTACAAATTCTATTTATTTTACCGTTTTTCGGGTGTGTTTAATTCAGTATTACCACATCAAATACATATGTTTGTAATGCATATATGTATTTGATAAATATTTTACTGATTTGTCCGCAGATGTTCGTCATGTTTCGACGGAGTTAAATTTATGTGATAATAGGTTTTTAAGGTTTATTTATTTAACTTTGATTTTCATTACATGGGAAATGTTTTTGTTGTAATTTTACTACTCTGCAAAGGGTGTTAAACCAATAAACAATGTACAAAATACACCACTAGAAGGCAAACGCTACTCACAAAAACCAAAAAGCAAACAGTAACTGACGAATTCAAGGAAATACATCACATAAATGACGTCATAGAATACATTGAAGAACTAGCAGACATATAAACTTACAAACAAAGCAAATCATAGCTACATGTCATCCGATAAAGCCGCTACATATATATATATATTAATGTTATGTATTTAGAAATTCAGAAATTAAAAAAGGATGTTAAAAAAAGAGTAAAATATTTAACCCGGTGTCGCTCATGTATAATTTTCTGTCATACATCATAAGGTGGGATTAACAAACCCCACTATATTTTTACTATTTTATTAATTATTTTTATAAACAGTTTTGTTGATAATTTTAAATAAATATTCAGTTATATACGCACATCATTTTTTTTTAAATTTTATTTTATTAAAACTGATAAAAAGGTAAAAGGATCCAGGGGGATCCTAAAACAATAAAAAATAATAAAACTTTTAGTGTTATCTGGCCGAATCTGGGCTTGGATCAAAATAATTCTAAAATTGAAAAAAAATCACATTTTACTTTTAACAAAATAATAATATAAATTAAATACATTAGACACTTTAGAGTTAGACAAATGCTACCTTTCAACAAATCTATCCACGACTCACGCGACACCGGAAATAGACAACGCGATAAATTTTAGGCAGATACTGAAGAGCACGCCTTTTTGCGGATACAATTTCTATTAAATTTGCGATGTTTAAAGTTGCTGGGGCGACGTAAGGCGACGCCGGGTTAAAGAGGTAGTAGTATGAACCAAAATGAATAAACATGGGTCCGCAAAGTAACGGTTTTGGATACAAGGACGTTTGTTCTATTTTAAAACATTTAATATACATATTATATACAATTAAACAAAGTAAGCTTATGGCAAAACAAAAAAACAAAGTTAATAAAGATGCGTATTCATCTGCTGGTCGAACGGTCCACAAACCGTTTGGTTCGGTGTATTTGGACGCCCTTTAAAGCACAAACTCTTTTCAAACTGTTTGCAAGTTACTTTTGTCGTAGCTGGCGTATACAGAACGAGTGAAACTGTTCAAACCGTTTGTGAATAATTTCGTTTAACATATTTGGACACCTTTTGGGGCGTGTCACAAACTTGTTGCAAACCATTTTTGACGATTCCGATATTATCGGTCTTTCTATGTTATAACCACATTTGTTGCTTTTGGTCCATTGGAATGTAGTCAAAACGATTATCCATTGTATTCTGCAGAAAGTTTAGGTAAGGAGCCTGTTAACTGCTCGTGGAGGATTCTCCAAACAAGGGGAGTTTTAGTTTTTACCTCGGCTGATATTCTCTGCAAACTTTTCCTCGGATTATGCCCTATACGTGTTAAAAGTTCTTCTTCTGCTCTAGGAGTTGATACTTACCTTGGTCCGATAAATGGCACCATTTGCTCAATAATGCAGTATCACGCTTTTTTTAAATTCTTTTAAACAGACGGTGTGAAGGAATCTGGGCATTTGGATAAGCTTTAACATAAAGATGTTGCGCTTTGGTGGATTCTCCAAACAAGGGGAGTTTGAGTTTTTACCTTGGCTGATATTCTCTGCAAACTCTTCCTCGGATTATGTCCTATACGTGTTAACAGTTTTTCTTCTGCGCTAGGAGTTGATACTTACCTTGGTCCGATAAATGGCACCATTTGCTCAATAATGCAGTATCACGCTTTTTTAAATTCTTTTAATCAGACGGTATGAAGGAATCTAGGCATTTGGATAAGCTTTAACATAAAGATGTTGCGCTTTGGTTGCAATCCCATTAGCACCACCATACATAAAATGCATTTGGCTAATTCTGTTTTTGAAAATAAAAAAGGAGGTAAAAAAAAGAATAAGATTCCATATCTCCTCTTTAAACATTTTAGAAACTTTTTAATACCCTGTATAGTTACATCGGTCCAGAATACCTTCCTAATGAACTTTGCGTACTTACACCAATCTGATGGATTTTATTGGATTTATAAGATCTTACAAATAACTGTCTGAATTCACATTCTGTTGTTTTTGTTCTGCATCATAAGGCCAACAACATTTAGGACCACGATATCAACGACTATGCTACCGTGCAGATAGCTTTCAAAATAACCATGCTCAAAAAGAAATTGGATAAAGTTATACCCGAGCAAACAGTGCTTCCGCGTGATCCATAGTAGTGTTTTTTTTAAATTGTCATCCCATTTATTTTTGCATAGCTTAGAAGGCCAGCTTTTTGCACTTGCTGGTGGTAGTTCTTGCACCAAAAGATATAATGGGATTGTCTCTGGGACTGGCAGTGTTAATTTAGATGCAGTTTACAATACTCTTCTCTTCTCCTCACTTGGCCTTCCAATGTTTAGGGAAATTATTGCTTTGACGGCTCTTTTATGCGTTTGTTTGATATTGTGGCCCATATTCATATTGCGTTCAAACATAACGCCAAGATATTTGAGGGTTTGTTGGTTCTCGATGTTTGGGCTTCCGACCTGGAAACTTCCATATGACTTCCATCTAGCAACTCTTTCGGTTTATTCTATCAGTTCTTTCAGATCATTAGCAAATCTTATTAAAGTCACTTCCTCTGGCATATATTCCAGTAGAATGCTGTCGCAGCTGATATTCCACAGAGTTGGACCTATAATATCTCGTATTTAAATTACATTATTACCAATAATCAGTTACCAATTGACAAGGTAATAGCTCTGGAAACTGAACTGAAAATTACGTTAAATGTGGATGTCATAAAACTGTAAAAAATGACGAATTGAAACCTTACTTTTTAACGCATTGTCACAAGAAAACAATTGTGTATTATTCCGTTATCGGGTAATAATTCAAAAACGTCTACCAGATACCAAGTATTGGATGAGCTGCACGTGGCACACATGGGTATCATGAAAACAAAAAGTTTGGCTAGTTCTTACGTAGGTGGCCTTGAATATGAAAATTGAAAATTTATTAAAGTCAAGAATTGTCTGCCGTATAAAAATGAGACACCTAAGACATGCCTTGATCTGGAAATTTCTATTTGGTGCTTTGAAACGCTTTCATATATATTTCGCGGGACCTATTTATGTTAATTTGTGTGGTCTTGGTAGACAACCATTGACCGCTAAGAACCACCAACGACCACAAAAGACACGATAAACCAGAAAAATACACCAAAGCCTTTAAAAACCTTTAAAAATTACCAAAGATCACGAAAGACCAAGATAGACCACAAAATGCCACGAAAGATCACTAAAGACCACATATACTAAAGAAGACCACGAAAAAACATAACAAAAACAACGAAAGACTACCAAATAAATACCACGAAAGACCAGGAAATATTATCAAAGACTACCAAAGACCACAATAGAACACGAAAAATCATAAAAGACAAAGAAAACTACTAAAGACCACAAAAAAAAACCATGAGACCACCAAAGACCATAAAAGACCACAAAATAACGTGCAACTTCTGTTGACCACTGATCTATGGTCCTGATGATCCTATTGTGTATCCCTGACAATTTGCTCCTTTATCAGTTTTTTCTATGAGCTGGTTTTAAAAGTTGCTTTTTCAGCTATTCTTGGATTAGCATATGCATACCAAAGTGGGCTATACACAAAATATAGTGTAAAATAATATACTATGAATACAAGATATGTCCATTCATACAAATATCCTTAATTCCAATCGTGCTGCGCATGATGTCATGCCGTAGCCGGCAAACATTACGTTGCATATGATTTCTATATAAACTAATAAAGAGCAACCGTGTTTATTAGATTAATTGTTGTCTACACTATGTAATAATGCATGTTTAAAGGAATAATAAAAATAATAAATTAAATAATGCTGTCTGCATGTACAATGAAATGTATTATATTTAATCAAAATAAATAGTAACACACTAAATAAAATATACAAATTTAAATTATATATATATATATATATATATATATATATATATATATATATATAATAGTTTATTTTGATTTTAATTAAATTTATTTTATATATTTTTATAAATTTCTGATCATGTATTACTATAACATTTAATAAAAAAACATATTACTTATTTAAAATATTTAATCAGTAACACAATTATAAAACTCAAAATTTAGGTAATTATAACAATATATTAAGTTATTATTAATTGTTTTTTGTAAATATTTATCAATCAAAATTTTCCTTATAATATTGATATTTTTACTATAAATTAAAGAAAATAAAAAATCAAAATATATACAATTTTTAATTTTACATTTTATAGATAGTTAAAAAACAAAACGTCGTCAAAAATAAATTTTTATATTAAAACTAAATACATACGACAAAAGTTGTTAAAATAAAATAAAAACATAATTATAATTTTGTATACTTTTATAAATTTATAATTTATATCAATCACACGAACAATAAATAAAAAATAATACTAGTTTTTAATTGTAAATAAATCAATTAATTCAAACACTATACTTTAATTTAAAACTTTAACAATACTTTTTTTAATTTTATTTTAAAATCTGCATAAAAAAAGATGTTTAGCCTCATTTTGTATTTGTAGTAATTGGGCTTTATCCATTAATTGTTATATTTTGAACATATTTTAAAAAATTATTAAAATCTTTACATTTTATTAATATGGTTCAATTTAAGTATTAATTTTGTAGTTCTTAATCGGTCTTAGCGAAAGTTTTATGATTTTACTTCATTTTAATTTTTGCTTGTCCGGTAAAAATTTACCGGACTCACTAAATAGTGAGGGGATTATATTAATATTTAATTTTTTAGAACTAGCAAATAGTTTATGATTCGATAATTAATTAAATAGTCATTATTAGTAAAATGCAGAGATCATAAATTATTCTTTCAGTGTCTATAAAATTTGTCATTTCTTTTACATTTACTAATATACCCTATAAAGTTATGCGTTTAAATAATAATCATGATAATGCGTATGGATATATCTTGCATTTATAATAGTATCATGCTCACGTATATCATTTGGAAGAATATTCTGCCATTTTTCCTTAAATGCTAAACGAATATCATTTATGTAGTTGGGCCAACTACACGACTTCTAAGTTGCCTCTCGAGCATGTCTTAAACATGTTTTTAGTGAATCTCCATTCAGGGTACATGCTGGCTGGCCACTTTAGTTTTTCAATTCCTACTCCATTCAGATATTCAGTTACGCACCTTGATGAGTGTGATTTTGCGTTATCCTGCAATAGTATAAAGCCATCACCGATAAACGGAGCATGGAACGATTTGTTTCAACATTCTCAATATACCGCTGTGCCGTCATTCCATTCTATTTCTTGACCAGACTATTACTGAACCTCCGCCATGTTTAACCCGCTGATTAAAAATGCACTGTGCTTCCATCTGGTGTATGTAAACAGAATCTAGACTCGTCCGTAAACGTTTTGCAACGTAAACTAAAAAAAGATTAAACGTTTCATGATACGTTTTATTTACGTGGTTTCTTATTGCTTTATTTGCGTAAAATAAACGCAATTTTTTTTGCAATACTTACGTAAACAACGTAAATATTAAGCAAAATTTGCTTTTAAGAAACATGCAAATTTTACATTAATTATTTACGTTTTATTTACGTAAATCTGTTGATTAATTATTTACTTATTTTAAAATATATTATAAAAATAATAAATTTAAGGTACAACATAATTGATATTTGGTAAATTTAACAAATATCAGGTAAGTCGTCATGTCAAGAATTCAAATCATTTTTTATATTTTATTATCATTTTAAATTTTGTAATATAGCACTTACCGAGCAACGTGCATTAATTAAGCAAGTATTTAATGGCTTATGAATGAAATACACAAATACTACAAATCCTATGACAGTAATAACATTAAACATGATTATAAAATTACTTCACATTGCATTTAATGTGAAGCACACAATATGAGAGGTTATGTATAAATATATATGGACATATCTAATAACTGTAAATGACGCAACCTTAAAATGCGAATAAATAATGAAACTGCAAAGTTGATTGATAATAATAACAAATTTGATTACTTACCATACAATCCCGTCATTTATAGTTTGTTCAAAATAAGCTTTAACATTGACACGAACTAACAACGCAGACACTATGTGGAAGGACTAGTGCCTTCATTTCATACTTCATTCCATATATTTAGTAATATGCAAATAATATGGTTAATAATTTATGTAAAATTGACGCAAATTATAATACGTTATTTTAAAGCTGTAGAATTTGCGTTTTATTTACGTTACTATTTATATGTAAAACAACATTTACATAACATTTTTACGTCAATTTTTGCAATATAAAATTGACGTATTGAAACGCAAATTTTGAGTAATGTGTTTACTGGATTTAGAATAAGAATTCGGTTATCGTTGGCAGTTGTTTTTTTTTCTACCAGATTCCGGTCTCCGCGAGTTCCTGCCGGTGCTCGCTGAGTGTATAATGACGATGGGTGGTGTTTTTAAGACGTTTAAAATAAAGTGAAACACATAAAATTGTGTTAATTGCAATTTTTGCTGTATTTTAAAGATAATTTGATGCCATTAACGTTTAAATTTGATTTCGGGCTGTGTCAAATAAAGCGTAACTTCCAAAACTCCAATTTTCGATCATCTTTTGGAGTAAGTATATAACAGTATATAACAGTGTGTTGGCTTCCAAGTCGTCAGTCATTGCTGATTTATTGGCGTAAACTAGTGACTTGACAAAACTCTACAAACAATCTAAAGGTGATAAATCTCACGATCTTGGAGAGTAATTCAGTAGCCCTTTTGCAAAATTATGCACTTACTAAATCTCTATGTTAATAAATTCATTGCTGTGTGGCCTCTAAGTGATACCAAAGCTCTTCAGCACTAAAGACATTGAATTTCTGAAATGAGAAAATCACTAATCATCCAAAAATTCTATGGAAACAACTCCAATTATTGTGCACAATGGCGAATTGACCCATTCGAGTCTTCCTAGATACCAGGCTCCACAGCAGCAATAACTTCTTCGGTGCGCACTCAATCTTTGCAGATGCGTATTATCAACTAGAGTATGCGAAGTGCGAAAACGATCCATGATTATTTAAATTAATTGCTCAGAGGAACGATTATGTCGATCGTAACATAGACGTAGCGTAGCGCACGATACTTTTTATGAACTGAATCATGATTTTTTATGTAAAATTGCACAGTTTGCAAGCGTTGTTCTGGCGTCTACTGATGGTAAAATATCAAGCCATATGGGGCACAATTAAGCTATCATCGCTCAAATTGGCCTAAAAAACACCGTTTACAATATATTGTAAAAATAAGTATATAACACTTATTTTCTATTGTGTATTTTCTATCAAATTAAACAAAAGAAAGGATTAGTTAAACATAATAATATGAATATTAATTATTCTTTATAAACAGAAAATATACACAAAGTTTACATAAACAAAATTAGTTTGTAAAAAAATAATAAGTAGGTTTATTAAAAATTATTTCAATCTTAATTTAAATTCAGAAAAAGAATTTATTTTGAAAACATGTTTTGGCAGATGATTATAAATCTTAATATACATATAAGAAAGACCTTTCTCAAATAAACATAAAATATGCTAATATACAAATAGTAATATGTTCGATTGGAATATTTGTTATTTATATCATGGTTAGCAGTAAAAATGTTAAGATTACATTTAACGTACATTACACATTCATAAATAAGAATAGAGTGTAGCCACATAATATTTAAACGCTGAAATAGAATTTTACAGCGAGAATGACACATATAGTGAAGCCGACAAAAGCGCGGAGCAATAAAAGCATGTGCAAACTAGTCGGTGGACTGCTATTGATTGTTGAAATTTTAAAGCTTATAATCTCTCAACAGGCAATATTACATATCAGCATATCACACACACAGTTGCAGGGCATATAAACAAGCGCCTAAGCATCGGAAGAAATTCGTGTATCACTGGACGGTACCGTTTCAATCAGGTTTGCACGTTACTGCGTGACGTTCTTGTGCTAACTATTTTTGTTTGTTAGCCGAACTTTAGCACCACAAATATTACGGCTAACAATTTTGGATTAAAACGACGAGAGGCGTTACCCCAAAAGATAACCCATACCTTAATATAGATTCTATATAGTAAAATAGTTTTAAATAGTTAACATTAATGAAAGAACCCTATGTTCTTTTATTAATGTTAACTTAAATGTAAGATGGTTAAATGAACTATTTTTTAGTTAGATAGTCAATTCCAAGAAATTGAGCACTGCGTACTTGACAAATGACATTTTTATTTATAGACAATCACACATTGTTTGATGATATAAACGTTTTAAATAAAACATCACGATTTGTATATAGAATTGTCAGGCAGTTGATAAGGATTACAGTTTGGTGACGCAGTGCCTTAACGAGGGTAAGGAGCGTCTGTGCAAATGTTTAATTTGCGCCTCTAAGTTACCCAGTAATAATAAAACAACATTGACATTTTTTTGAGAAATTTATTGAATAAATTTTAACTATCTTACAAATTTTAATGTTTTGCGAGTTTTATTTTATAAATCGCAATATTGACTAAATTGTCTGTAATAAATTGTAGTTTTAGTCAATTTTCTCGCATAAATTGTAACAATTAGTAATATTTTTCACAAATTTTGTATTTTTTTTGTTCAATAAATCAAAATTGTAGTAAATTTTTCTCATAAATCAGAGTAATATTTGTTGCATATTTAATATTTCAAAGTTATATTTTATTGTTAACTGATACAGTCGAAAAAAAAAGAAATAAAAAAGTTACAATATGTAAAGTTTAAAAACTAAAAAAAACTATACTTTTTTACTTTACAATATTTCAACAGAAGATATTTTTTATAAATAATTAAATTATTAAAAACTATTAAATGGCAACCCATTATTTAGAAAAATAGTAAAATAAAACCTGTAATAAAATTTCACACTTCGCTGTGTCACACATGTTTTTATTGTATGATTTATATGTATTTACTAAGTTGATTGAAGCCTGTCATTGTTCCCAATAACTATTTTTATATTTATTAATAAAATTATGAACGCAGACCTGTTCCACATTCAATTATTCAATTATTTTCAATAATTTGAATGTTGCGATTTACAAAGCACTTATACAATATTAGTTTGTGCGTTTGTGCTTATAAAATTTAAAAGTAAATGTTTGAATTTGTAGTTAATAATTTGTTTAGAAACGCTGGCTTAGAATCTTTATTTATCATTTAAAACGGGATGTGAATTTAACATGTTGACATTAGAAACCTGAATAATTTAGAAACAATTACATTAGAGGAAACGCTTTCTAAATAACAAATGTAATCTATAAACAATTAAAAAAGTATTTACATTATATTCTTGGGTGGAAGTTGCTAAATTTAATACCAATATGTAAAAATATATTAGCCAATTTTGATTAAATTTCTTGTGTGGCCATTAAATAAAACAAAACAAAAAACGAGGTAATAAATCATGAATTATTTATTGCTTCACATAAAATGTATATTAATAGATGAAACATATTCGCGTATTATTATTATTTTAAGGCTGCTTTATATAGAGAGGAAAAAATTGTATGTGAACTGAAGTTGCGCTGCTGCTGTGATCATTAAAAATTAATATATAACATTACACAGAAACAATAAACTTTTCATTCATATCGTGCGAATAAGGTTTCTTTTACGATAAACTGAATCTTTCGAAACGTTCGACATAATAAAAATGTATAACAATGTGTTTATTAATCATTCGTTTGACTATATACTATATACATTCTATTCTGTGAAATTTAACCCGGAATTTACTACTTTTTCCAAATTATTTCCAATAATATCTTTTGATTTACGATTCTATCAATTAAAAAATAGTCAAATTCATTCCATTATTATATTAATGGGATTATGCATTGGATTAAAACAAAATAAGGTTATATCGAATGGCGTAATACTAAAACCTGTTTGGAAGGGTTATTATACTAATCATAGGGTATAGCATACGAGAAAAAATGTTGGTTATAACAGGTAAAAGTAGTAAGTAAGCATGATTAAAAATACCGATTGTAACCGTATAGTTATAATGCTCATGTGCCAAGTAATTAAATTAAATGGGTCTTGATTTGGTACGATGTAAGTTTATATCGGCTAAGGCATTGCACATGGTTGCGCTACGTGAGAGGTATTCCCAATAGACACATGCAAATACAGGTATAAATACATGGAGTATATGTACTCCATCGGAATGCTAACAATCTTTATTATAGAAGATAGGTGCGAAGCGTCATAAGCAGCGGTGTTTCTCTTGTCAATGTATTCCTACTAATCATAACAATTAAAAGCCAATTAAAAATATTTTACTGCCATAATGATTTATTTAATATGGCAATACATTTTCAACATTATACATTTTTTTAATAACTATGCACATGATTGTATTTTTGTCGATTGTTGCAAACATTCTCATTTACTTTCTTTTTTCAACAATTGATTTTTTCTCACATTTAAATCCGACTATATTCATCTGGCGGACCATCATTTTTTCTAATTTTTACTTTCTCTTTATAGAAGATGCACACAAATGTCCAAATTTGAATAATTTAGTTTTACTATATACATTTTCACATCGACTGGGTCAATCTGACACCATCAGGAACCATACAAGCGCGCACCCTTCGTTAAATAACAGCAGCGTTTCAGATTCGGTCTATCTATCTTTCTCATTTTCTACACACATTCACCAGGTTGAAAATTTGACTGGCTTACTAATTTGCATTTCTGCATTTTCAGATGTGAATAAAACAATTCCAATCATTCCCTGACATGGATGCATAATGTAAATATGGAAAACGGGACAATTGATCGAAAGGTGAGTAAACATTATAAAAAAACACTTTCCAAAATATATTTTAGAAATTAAACAAATTGAATCGTAGATTTTATTTCAATTTATTCGATAAATATTATAATAGGAAATAAAAGCCAAACAACACATTTACTAATAACATCATTGTTTGGCCTTACAAAATAAGTTACAAACTCAAAATTTTCGAAATTTTTAAATTCAGGGGATTGATCAGAAGTTATTTTACGATATTATTTTAGCAGGGGCTCTTCTAAAAATATGTTCAGTATTTTGTGCATCAATCATATTTGAAAAAAATGCAATCGATTAGAAATTGAAAACAAATTCAAAATTAAGAATGGAAAATTTTTCATTAGTCTTTATTACAAAGTTATTGATAAAAAACAAAAAATTAACATTTTAATTATATACTTTATTAAAAACTGGTGATATTAAAAACATATTGTCCACATCTGTTTACACTAAAAGTGTTCAAATAGGACCTACTTTAAGGCAAACATTTACACCATTTATGTAGCATATTATCTTTAGGATTCAGAACAAGTTGTTCTTTCAAATAGCCCCAGAACAAGTAATCCAACGGATTCAGATCCGGGAATTTAGGAGGCCATGGTATTGGCCCAGCTCTTCCAATCCACCTTCATGGGAATTTTTTATTTAGGATACTTCTTACTTGTATTACATAATGCGCCGGTGCATCACGTTGAAACCAACAATTTAATCGACCTACTAATGGAACTTCATCAAGCAGTGGAAGTGGTACATTTTTATTTAATAATTTTAGATACAAGGCTGAATTAAGTCGGTTAGGTAAAATGCGTGGACCATGCGTATTGAGTGAGGGTTTTTATTCATCCATTGATGCAGATTATGAGTATTTATAATACCTCTTTTAGTAAATGTGGACTCATCTGTCCACAAAATCATTTTAAGGAAATGTGGATCATTGTTAACGCTATGGAACAACCATCTACAAAAAAATGATTTGTAGCTCCCTATCCCCGTCATGCAAAACTTGAACGTTTTAAGGCGTAAATGGATGCAAACGATTTCTCCTCAACAATCTGTGAATAGTGCCTTTTTGGATATAAATTTGAAACGATACAATTCAAACGCTTGTACTTCGTTCCGCTTCAACAAATTTTAGAATTCTCTTTTCTTGACAAACGCTTAGTGTACGTTGACGTCCTGTCTAATTTTTGCGAAGCCCCTAACATTTTAAACATATCGACATAGCTATGTTATTTATATTTTTCTCAATAACGGCGGACAAACGGAAAATTAATTTTGTTTATAATTTAATCGCCATTGATAATAACATCTATATGTGGAAATAATTATTTAGTTTGTTAATAAGATAAGTTAAATAAAATACTTTTCTTATATATTTGTGGATTTCAATTTATTATTATTGTCAGAACGAGTATTTTTCGCGTTTGAATTGAAAAAAGAAACTCCAAAAGAGGCAAAACCGACCTTTTAGCTCCAATTATTGTATACCCATGTTTTGCACCATAATAAAGACTATCTCATAGACTCTTCTTACATTCTGCAAACTTTTTTCTCTTCATCCATCCAAAATTTTGATACATTTTCTTTATTTCCACACCTAAATAATTTTGTTATCATCTTTTTCTCCTCATTACGAAACCTTTCATATTCCAAGTACAACGCACGGCGATTTTTATTATATTTTTATAATACTCATTGTATTTAGTCTTGTTTACTCGTGTTTTTGTCTTCCATTTGCTCCCATTCTTTCTGCTTCTATACTAGAGTACCTATTCCTGTTATATATTATAATACTTTTCCTTGTTTATTCCCAGTTTTTTATTTTTTATTTTTGATTTTGCATAGATTTCTCCATTCTCCAAATCGCTTTTTTCTTTAATTCTTATTTTTTATCTTTTTCTTTACTGGCGCTTTCTTATTTAATCATAGTACCCATTTCTAGTACTCTTCATGACTCCAGCTTTTTCTGTTCCTTTCAATCTCAAACTTTTACTTCATACAATGTCATGCTTCTTACTAAACTGTCAAATATGATAAAGGTGCCATTATTTATACTTTAACTCACCAGCTTGTTTGCTTGTTGCGCTAGTTACTTTATATATTCATTCTCACCATTATTTGCACTCATTACATAGCCTAAGTATTTGAACGTTTTTAGTTTGAGAATTTACTGCCCATTTCATTTCCAGTTTTCCACCTTTTTTAAACATCATTATTTTTGTTTTGCTCACATCGACTACCAAACCTTTTTTTCTATAATACTTTTCTGAAATTTCAATCACTTTTATTTCTTTTGTGCTTCCTTTGCAAGCACAACCATATTGTCAGCATTGGCAATTTGTCATCCATATCTCAAATGTATGCTGCAAACAGAAAGGGACTCAGTGGACAATCTTATCCCATTCCTTTTATAGTCCAACAACTTGCATTCTTTATTCTTTTTAAACACACTCTAATTGATGTTTTGATATATATGTTTTCTATTTATCTTACTAAATGCTCACTAATTCCTCTTGCTCTTAAAAGCATATTCAATAACTGTTTTCTGTCAGTACTATTAATGGCTGCTTTTATGTTCAAGAACAACGCATAACTCTTCTTTTTAAGTATTTTTCTTTTTGTAATACGGTGTATATTATATTGAAAAAATTGAACATTGATAAATATGTGTTCTTATTTTTATGTTATAGATCGCTAATTGAATTTATATAAAATGTGGCGTAGGTACTAACTAAAAAGGGACGCACTAATTAAAACGCAATTATCACTAAATTTATATAAAAACGCAATACATAAAAAAAGATCAATAAAGAATAGGATCTTTCTGCAATTGCCATTTATATTTTTTTATATCTAGCTGTATTAGGAGAGCTCGAACACGTTTTTCTAGCGCATATCACGCGTACACTATGAGACTTGTGTCAGGAGTCATGCAAGACCAGTACAAACCTGTAAGTCGTACTTCTTGCTGTTACCGCGCGTCATACCTAGCGGTGGCTGAAGGGCATCTCTCCCTTTGCATTCTCCAGATTCTGAGGCTTTTCCCAATTTTGTGGCATTCAAGCAAACTGCAGTCTCCGCTGCATACACTGTCATGTAAGCCTAGGCAGATTCAGCCTATATTCATGTTACTTGCTACTAATCTTTCTCTAACTGTCTGAGCCCATGCAGTAGTGCCACTCACAATTTAAAGCATCTAAGCCAACTGCTGTTTGATGACATTCTCGGAGATACTCCAATGTTAAAAATCCATCGTCTCTTGAAGGTGGATGTGGATCGTAAATGAACACTTGTTAGAAAATACAGTAATAAATAATAAAAATGATGAGTGACAAAAAGACAAGGCATATGTGATATGTCTCAACAAAGTTAATAAACAAAGAATAACATCAGAAGGAAAAACTAAAGTGCGCCACTTTCTTGTAATTTTGGGTTGAATGTTGTCCAATTGTTTGACTACAAAATTTTGTTACAGAATAAATAATTTGAACCATTGTAAGCCACCCACATAGTAGCTAAAAGCTAGCTTACCCTATTTTAGTACTTTGTTTTTTATGCAAGTGCCAGTAAAACTCAAACAAACAGAAAAAATGCGGTATATTGTATTTTCTATAAAAACACGTCAACTTAAACATATGAGAAATATTTAAATAACTCTATAAATGTACCCGTAATAAGAAAAAATGTGAAATATATAATAGGCCGTTAAGTTCAAATTGGTAGTATCAAAATGGTAAGACGTTATGATTTTGCGCTAAATAATTTTATCATGTTATCGATATGGAACACACAAATATTTAGCTTTCTAAGAAAAAAATGATGTCTGTTCTTTCTCCTCATCTTAAGTTGTTTAGTCTGTTAGAGTGATTTCTCCTTAGATATGTTCTTAATTTTTTTGATCCACGGTTACTTCTTTCTACTTTCATAAAAACTATGTAATTTAATTAGTTGGGTTCCTTTTGGTAGACTCGAGTTTACAAGTTTTACTTTCAGTGTGAGTCTCCATTTTGAATTATTTCTTTGTCTTCCCTAGTTGGCACTTATATTTTATTCATTTCAAAGGTTCTATTTTCCGTCAGTCTTGAGATAGACCATGGGGAAATTGCTTTGTCAGCTCCGGCAGTCTCTACTCTTATTATCTCTCCTCTCTCCCTTGTCTTCTATGACTATTATTCTGTCTGATTCCATTTTAGTTTATGTATATTCTCCTAGGTTCAAACTTCTCAGTTTTACACTCGTATTGCAAAATTTCTTAATGCCTTACATTTTTTGTTACTTTTGTGCATTTTTAATGATTGTTGTTTTCTCTATTTTGTCTTTTAGTACCTTCTCTTTTCTATCTTCCTCCCATGCTCTGCATTCTACTCGGGTATGTTTTATTGTCGTGAGTTTCTCCTTGGCAGAATATACATCTTTCTTCCTTTTCATTTACCATTTTCTTGTACTAATAAGTGCCTCCTGCGACACCGTTTTGTATGTCATACAGATTCTCAATGAGCTTGCTCTTGTAGCTCCTCTTATTTCCTTTCTGTTCTTTTTTGTTATCAAAGCGACTCCCCATGTTTCTGAGGCGTACAATAATTTGCTTCTAGCCGCAGTTGCTATTAGCCCCTTCTCCTGATTTGCCCTTGTTTGGCATGAACCTATTAAGCATTCTCTCCATTTTTTCTCTTACCGCTTCCATAACTTGTTCGTTCCGTTTCTTTCCTATGTTTATTATTTTTTCTCCTACCTGTATTTTCTCGGTTTCTCTGCTAGTTCTCTTTGTCGACAGCCATGCCGCTTCAGTTTTTTGAGGGACCAGCTCTAACTCTTTATTTTTCATCTTTTTATCATCTCAATTGCTAACTTTAACTAACTTTATCTCTATTAGTACTTCTATGTCTATATTTGTACCTATCGGCGCCACTTCATCCGCAAATGCCGCTATTGTCCGTCTTTCCGACAACCGCATTCTGAGTAGCTCATTATAGACTAGATTCCATAGTTTAAGTCTTAGTGTAAAACTCTGTCGTACTGGTCTACTTAAATGTTTCATTCTCAGTCACTAAATTTCTACTCTGAAAATACCTTTAATTAATTAATAAGTTATTTTTTTGCTGCTTATATAATAGCATCCCATAGTATGCTATTCAAAGTGTTTTTTATATCTAGCGCTACTATGACACAATGTTGTTTTTTATGTGTGAGCCGCTGTTTGCTTCGTTTGTTATGGCGTTTAATTTTCCAATGGCTCCCAGAGTTAGCCTTCTCTTTCTAAATCCATATTGTTTTCCCATTCTTCTTTTTTCGCATGTTCTATTCCTCTCACAATAACTTTTTTCATTATTTTTACTAGTGTGTTGATTAGGCATATCGGTCTATATGCTGTTGCTTTGCCTGCTTCTTTCTTCTTCTCGGTTAACACTAGATTTACCTACTTCCAGCAAGTTGAAAGAAAGGGATATTTGTTTTAGACATCTGTTTATTATTTGAGTTATCTCTGCCTCATTTCCCTCTAACGCTGCTTTTATTATCTGTTGTTATCTCGTCCGGAACTGGTACCTTGTTATGAGGTAGTTTCCTTATGATCTGTTTGATTTCCTCCACTGTTGCCAGTACTATTTCTGTTTCATTAACTCTTTCTATTGGTTTTTCTACAATTTCTCCAATGGGAAGTAATTTCTCAACTATTACGTTTTTACTATCTTCTTCTTTTAAGCATACCGCCTCCATTTGTCCTAATTTATTAGTTAATATTTTGTATAGTTTTTCTCCGTCTGTGGATTTTAGCATTTATTTTCAACATCTATTTTTACTATCCTCGATTGCTTTCTTCAGAGACTTTCTATTATTTTTTAATTCTTCCTTAGCTTTATCAGTATTTTCTCTTCTTTTTGCCGTCTTTTAACCTTTCTCGCTGAACTGCTTTACTTTTGCTTTCCTTGATCTCTTTGCACCACCAGTATTACCCATTTCCCCTTCCCTATATCTTGGAATTGATGTTTCCGCTGGCATCTTTAGTTTTTCTGCGATCTTGTTTTCGGTCACTCCTGTGGCTTCCATGGCTATAGCTTTATAGGCTAGAGAAATGTTTCAAATCTACTAGGCGTCTCGTAACGGCTTCGTATATATCGACTCTTTTAATTTGCGGGTGTCGGTAAAAAATCACGACAGTTTCTACGAAATTTCAAAGTGTTGTGTTAAAATAAAATTGCAAAATTAGTTCTGAAAAGTCGCAGAAAGATGAATAAATACTAAAAAATAAGATTTTTTAATCAACCTCTTTCACCTTGACTTTCTTAAAATGTAATTGAAAATTTATGACACGCTAAAAGTTACATTTTAAAAACAAAAAAATCAAGAAGATAGCGTGTAATAATAAGAACGATTAAATTAAAATTTCATAATAATTAATAATGATTTTATTTTTTAAAACATCCCATTGTACATGCTTGTAAAAAATTGTATATACTTTGTTTCATTATTTTTTGTAGAATAATTAAACATCCAGAAAGAATTCGACGTTTATGTCTAGCAGAATTCATCTTTTTCATGTGATAATTTATTTATTTCTATGTTAAAATATTTCAATAAAGATAGTTTTTGTTGCTTTAATACAATATTTTTTAACAAAGATTTTTTTTCTTTTTTTTGTTTGTCCACTTATATCTGTTAAAATCTTTAAAATACTGGGTGGGAAAGACCACATATGTTGTAATGCAGAAGAAAAACTAATTATGATAAAGAAAGTCTGATAAATGCTGTCCTTGGACGGTGAAGCATTCCTGCAGTCGTAAAGTCCCTCATCACATCATTTAACATTACAACCGGAATTGCTGCAATTTCAAGTAGTACGGCTTCTATTAAATACGGAATACTACGTGATTTATCAACATACTCTTTTGACTTTAGGTACCCTAATAAGAAGAAATTGCAAGAAGAAAACAAAGTTGACCTTTACAAAAAAACAATAGAACGCCAAAAAATATAAATTTAAAATAACCATAAAATGTTTTCCATTAAATCAAGTGACTTTTATTTAATTTTTTTTCTAAAATGCTTACTTTTTAGATAAAAATTCGTAACACTTTATGCGGTCTACTCTGTATGTCTTATTGTTTTAAGATCTAACTTAACTTCCGCTTAAACCGGAAGTTATATAATCGATACTTTTTTAGATAAAAAGAGTATTTTAATAATCCATCCTCCGGATTAGTTTGTAGTCAATTTCTACTATGCAAAACTATAATAATAAAACTATATTTTATTATTTTTAATTCTAATAAACTTTTAAAAAGTAAATATACGGATATCAATCAAATATTAAATACTGGACATTAAATTTATCTAACTTCTGGCTAAACCAGAAGTGAACTTCAATAAACACTTTATGCATAAAGTGTTTATAATAGATTAAACAATTTTGTCTACATGGATTAATGCTACATTTTTTTTAAATAACAAAAATAATCCAATTGCTCTCTTTAAAATATTTTACTGAGTGACTGCAAATGAATTGTTTTTAGTCTAATAAACTTAAAAAAAAACATACATTTAATTCAGTTTATATTTCCATTCAAATGGGAAGTTGATATTACTTCTGTTTAAACCAAAAGTGGAATCGTCAAAATATTATTACACATATGTTTAATAATTTGGTTTATTATTAAATTTTGTTTAAAACAATATTTTGATATTTTGAAAGACTAGAATGAAAAAGTGAACATCAATACAAAGTAACTGCATACAAACAAAAAATTATCTATTACAGTTAACATTTTTTAATTAAATCACTTGTCAGTAATTCTACGTATCAAGTGCTGCCATTATTCAGTCAGAAGAAGGTAAATACTTTATCAAAATGATATGATATACACAATGAGTAAAAACCGTAATTTTATATACCTTTGTATTTGTAATTAATATTTAAATTTGTTTAATCGATAGTTTTAATATGGCATGGATAGTGTTTGTTAAATTTTTGAACAATTCTTGTTTTTTTTTCTTGTATTTCACAACATTTTCTTTTAATATTTGAAAATATTTCAACTCTGACACTGATATTTTGCGAATAAATAAATAAATAAATATATATATATATATATATATATATATATATATATATAATCAATATAACTCTTTTAAAATGTTAATTTAATCATTTTGCGATATTTTTCTCGTATTTCATAAATATTTTTTGGCAGATTCTTAGCAATTTAGAATATTTTTAGACCTTCTGCTTAAAGTAGTGAGCATTTTATATCTGCAAGATTCTTATATTTTCGCATTATATAAACATCTTATCATAAAATTTCTAACATTAGTCATTTCAATAAAAAATATCAAATTATATAATACGGATTCTAAAATCAAATAGGTTCTTGAACCTTGAACGATTTTACTTATTATCCAGTTGGTACAACATTTAATTTCTTTCATATATGGGAGAAATAATATTAAGCCCTTTAGGAACTTAGATAGATTTTATAAGCTGATACGTCTATCATCTCTACACTGTGGTCCTGATGGTAGTATACACTTTTGCACATCTTTTTTTGCACTTCTGTCTTTTTTATTAAGTCCAGAAGCTATTGCCAACAGATTATCTTTAGCTTTGTGTTTGGTTGGTATTTGCTTAAAAAAATATGTAGAGTTTGCAGAGTTTCTTTTTCATGTTCCTGGAATTAAAACGCGAAGCAGTAAATTATTTAATTCTGCTCATACCAATATTTTATCGCATTTTTATTTGCCTACGAATATTAGACAGATCTTACACGTTCAGTCTGGCATCAGTTTTTTTTTCCATTCCATCAATCATGGACTGATGGGACTGACTGTCGAGAGCGGCAGTACACGCTCAATCTGACATCATTCTGACATCAGTATGCACTGACAGCACATTGATTAATATTTTGAAACGTCACAGCTTTGTTGACTTGATTTTTAGCCAAAAATATCAATTGGCCATCGGCTCTCGAGGTCTTTTGACCGTTTTTTATGTAGATGTGAGATGGAGTGAGACAAGTCCATTTTATTTTGTTTTTGTAAAATGATTAAAAACATAAAGTTATTCTCAATTTGTGATAAGACGTAACTCATCTCTTTTAAAAAAATAGATTTATCTATTTATTGTTAAACTAAAGTTTTGGCTAAAATTTTTGAAATTTTTTACAAATATTTTTTATTTCTTTTTTTTATTGTTAAAGTCCAAAATGAGATTCCCATCTAAAAGTGTGTTAATAATAATCACGTTTTTTATTTTTTGGAATTTTTCGAGTCTCGAATGATAATTCCCGGGAATCGAAACAGTATATATTTCCTAAATTACCTGGAAATTTGTTCCGGGAATTCCCGGTTCAGTAACCCCAGTATGTATGTATATATTATAAATAAAAATACGATCTGATATAAAAACGTCTGATCATTCTGTGGTATCTATCCTGTATACAGGATAAAAAATGGGAGTTTCTTTTAAAGATTTCAAAGTTGCCCCACTAAAAAAATGTTATAAGATCGGATGTTCCCTATTAAATCAAATAACTTTTGTTTAAATATTTTCATCTAAAGTGGTTAGTTTTTTAGATAAAAAATCGTAATGCATTATGTGGTCCGCTCTAAACTACAAGATAATATAAATAAATTATTGTTGATTTGTGTTGTTAATAATGATTCTCTTTTCTTTTTTCTTTAAATATTAACTTTATAAATAATATAAATAAACAATAAGAAGTGATATATTGAAAGTTCTTTCTGCTGATCTGGTGAAATTCTTATATATTTATTATTTATATAAAATATAATAATATTTCACAATTATATTTGAAAGTAATATGAAAATATCGAAAATTAAACAAAAAATAAGTTATATTATAATTATATAAATAAAGATTACAAATAAATGAGAAATATTATTATATTTTATATCTTCCTCTCTTCTTCTTCTTCAGCCATTTTTTGTCCACTTCTGAACGTAGGCCTCCCCCATCTTCCGCCAGTTTTCTCGATCTTTTGCAACTAAGTACCACTTTGATCCTGCGATTTCTCTAAT
>JARJEC010127573.1:0-11111 GCA_030264575.1 Tachinus sp. AB-2021
CCTCATTTTTGGAATATTGAAATATCCTGTAAAAACATAAATATTCTGTAAGGAAACTTTGGTGAGCATTTGCTATAAAGGTGTTTAAAATGCTGGTTCATGGTAATAAGAAAATACCGAAATGAATGATACCAAAGATAGAATATTATTATATATTACAAAATTAAGTTTGTAATTTATATTAATATTATTATAAAGCAGCTAACACGTGCACATATATGTTAGAAAAAAAAGGGATAAAAATATAATCTCATTCATAGTAATGTCATGTGATATGTGTGCTAAAAATACACTAAATTCATACACTAAATTCAAGTGCAAACATCAAATATAAGGTCAAGGTCGTCTAACCAAACCCTTGGCGAAATATTTGTATACCTTTAATAAACGTTACATATACGTAGATATGTAAAGGTTATTTATACCAATATTCTAAAAGTCAACGTATAATATACAAATATTCATATCTTACGCGTACTGGAAATATATATTATACGAATATACATATATCATATACGCTTTATATACCATATATTTGTTTAATATAGTTATATTAGCTATTTTATGTTTACTGGGTTTGTCCTTATATAATAAACTGCAAATGAGCGTTTATTTGTGTATTACTAGAATTGAAAATATTTGATTCAACTTATTGGAATTGCTTTGATAAAATTTGAAGTCAAAATGCTACTTATTCGAAACTAACAGATCAAAATGAAGGCACAGGTTTTGTAGAATCGCTTTTATATGCGCTAGAAAAATTGCTTGAAATTTTAACGGTGGCTAAAGAAGTTCTATTATTGCTAAAAACTACGTAATTAACCAATAAAATAATTTTTAATTACAAAGAAATGTTGTTAATGTAGACATTTTCATTTGGAATAATCGTAGACGATTCAATAAAAAATAAGTTTTTTGTAAAAAATACATAGTCAGAGTGAGTGGTAATATGCCCTTTTCTCTTATAGGAAAAATATAAAGCTACGTTTTTGTAATTAAGAAAGGACGTATAACAATTTACTTTTAATAACTTTTACTTTAACATTTAGTGTTATTGACTTCTTTTTAGTTGTCTAATGAACAAATGGTAAATGTACACATTTTTTGTTATGATTTTTTTTCAGTTATTTGAACAAAAAGTAAAAGTACATGATTTTTGGGTGTTAACAGAATAACAAAGTCTTTTCTTCATTTTTTGCCTACCCCTCCCGCCACCCCATTGACTGCTTACGGTGCACTTACAGTTTGCGAAACGCTGATACACGTCATGCATGTATGCGTTCAATCTACAGCGACAAGTTGCAATAAATCACAGGATTTCTATTGGTTGTGACTTGTGTGCGCTGCGTTTAAAATCAGAATCGTACCTTTAGACCCCTTTTATGTAGTGCGTTTTCTGTTGTGTCGTGAGCGATAAAAATGCGACGTTTTCTAAACACATTGTATTGTATGGGCGCTTTTATGCATCAAATTGCCGAAAGCCTGTACCTAAACAATACCAAACAGCGTTTTTTTGTCGCACGCGACAAAAACGCTTGCACAAGAGGGGCCTATGGTGCCCCAAATATATGGTTCATTTTTATTTCAATAATCTAATCTTTGGTATCATTCATTTCGGTATTTTCTTATTACCATGAACCAACATTTTAAACACCTTTGATATGATGATAAATTAATAATGATGAAAAACAATTTAATTTTTGTTTAATTTTTGTTATTTTTTTATAATTAATAATTAATAACGACAACTTTTCTTTTTTTAATTTCTATAATTTTTTGTTAATTAGAAATTAATATTTAATAAAGACTTATTTTTTATTTTATTTTTTTTAATTAATAATTAATAGCAACAACAATTTTTAAGGACAACTTATTTTATTCTTAATTTTACTTATAAATTAATAATTATTAAAAACAAGTATTTTTTTAAGTTTTTAATAAATTATTAAATTAAAAATTAATAATTAATTAGAACTTATATTTTTTTAATCCTTTTTTTTTGTATTTATTTTGTGCATATTTTCAACAGCTTTTGCGAAATAGAATATAAAATAATATAATATAATATAATCAAAGCGTTTTCAAAATTTCAAAATCATAAAAAGACTTAAGTAATAAAAAAAAGTGTATTAATAACATTCAATAATGAATCCATTTTTAGACCAAATAATTTATTAATATTACCTTATTTGTATTTTTAAGTTAAAATTTAGTTTTCTACTTCCACACTAAAAGACATATTTAACACCAGATGAAATTTCTCTAAACATATCATTTTGACTTTTATCATTTATATTATGTCGGATAGTTTTATAAGTGGTTGATTAAATATCTCAACTTATTATAAATATATAAATATATAAACCTGACTGGAAAATATAAATATAACGCAATTTATAAAATAGTTGATTTATTAAATGAAAGCTAATCTGTATAATTTAATTAAAACCAATAGTTGTGTTTTTAATTATAAAGTAAATTAAAGAATTTTGTGTTTGTTTTTATACTAATATATAATTAACGACTTGGCAATTTTTAAATAATCTTCAAATAATTATGTCAACGTTTTCTTGTTAATTAATTCGCCTGCTGTCCCGAAAACGTGTCGCGCGACTTTACTCCATCCATCACGGTCACAATTCATCCGTCCGTCTGTCCATATCCCACTTTTTTAAGTTGCTTTTGCATTTATCATTTCGCTACATCTTATAAGCTGAATATTATTTTGACAATCGCTTTTTGCAGTGTATTATTTTATTCACTTAGCATTTTTCTCCGCTATGTGCGCTAAATATACCTTCCGCCTCTTTGCATCGATTATCGATAAGTGGAAAAATTAATTTTTTATTGTTGTGAAATGGATTTTACCATATTTCAGATTCTTTGCTAAAAATTCCGCATAAAATATTCCAGGCGCAAGCTTTGTTTGTAAATAATTTCACCCCGAAACGAATTTTCCTAATTATAATCCGGTTATTATTTTTTACGAGTGGAGAGTTAATCGCGAACGTCGGGGCGGCAAGCGTGGGTGGTTTGTCGTTCCTTGCAGCGAGCGACAGCGCACGCTGTTGCTTGGGCTCTGGCTGCTTTTTATTTTCCTATTACCGACGGGGCTAAATTATTGTTTTACTTAAGGCTCTCGCCTGTTTAATAATTGATAAGATTATGCCGCCGGGGCCCGCGCTCCTTGGGCATAAACAACGCGCGCCACTACCACACCGACCACCACCTCCCCGCACAGCTATCTCGATTGCACTCCACCACAGCCTACATCTTCCTTTTTAAAAGTTTAAAATCGCCGGGAAGCTACAGGGAAGCTAGATAACTTTCCAGAGCAATATGTTAAATTTGTTGTGTCGCATGAAACAAGTTGTGCATTTTATACTTTTTTGTAAGGATAAAGTAATAAACTACATATAAAATTTTTAAATATTGCTCATATTTCTATAGAATTCAGTAAATAATGACACATTTATCAAATTGCATTAAGGATCGATACTCTTAGGTTGTTTTGAAAATCAGTTAATTAATGTGACCAACTGCCGGTGACGAAATCGCGTGCGCTCTCATTAAATCAATTCGCGAATAACATGGGGCCAACCGGGGCGGCCTGTTATAGTCGGAAATTAAACCGTTCCATCAACCATCTCGTCCGCGCCCCGATAATGAATGAAACGACGGCGACGAATGGAATACTAACGGCTCTGTTACGCTTCTGATTTCGCACAGAGATTTTTTTACTGCAAATAATGGAAACAAAACAAAAAAGCACATGGACACAGTTATTAATTGCAAAAAATGTTTCTAGGTACATTTGAACGCTGTATATTTATAAAATTTATTTTATTAATAATAAGATGTACATAAATAAATCCCGCAACCAAAATATACTTGGTAAACCATTAAAGATTTATAGCTTAATAATAGGCAACTAAATATGCCACAAACTTAAACGGATCAAAATATTGCAAATAAAGCAATATTCGAGAGAGCCTAGGAAACTGAAATTTAACTAAGTAAAAGTTTTATACAATCAATTATTTGTTTTAGAGAATTCGATTAAGCAAAAGCAATGATCCGGAAGTAAGAGAATTTTTAAAAAATGTTTTGCATCATCATGCTGACTTTCGATGGATCCAAGGGGAAGCATCAAAACGAAATCTCGATGACCAAATTTTGCCGTTGCGAGGGCTCCCACTCAAAAATAAACGTTCTTTCTACTCCTCAAGAAACGGTTACACATCATATAGTCCCTATGGCTACCGTATGTCAGAATCCAACTACGATCATCCAATCAATGACGTATATCCCTACGGGGAAGAAGAGTATAATTACGGACATAATAATGTTGGTGAACGAACTTATAGAGAAACTGATTACAACGTTCCAACATATCAAGATTTTTTAGAAGAAAGCGGAGAACCGAAGTCGGACATAGCGAGCTTCGTGTCCGACAACGATTCTCCACTATTCGACCATAGGGACCCAAACTCCGCAAAATTACTTCAACAGAAGCTCATGTTACGAAATATATTATTTAATAAGAATCTTAATAATTTGCCAGAAGGTTATAATGATGAGACCAAAATGTCTCCACATTTTCAAGATTCTATAGAAGTTCAACCCAATAGTGAAAAGGGTGTACTATATGCTCCAGGTAACAAATTTGAATTCAAATCGGACGATAACAAAAAGCGATGTATAACGGATAGTAGTGATCAAGAGATACGAATTGACGACATTGAGAAAAAAAGCAATATGACCATTGAACAGCCACTGGGAGAATTTTATTATTCAAACCCACATGATGTTCTCGGTATGAACCAAGATGTGTTAATGGAACAACATTTAAATAATACAAATTGTAGAAAATTTAAGAAAAATTCTCGTAAAAGAAGAGGTATACGTTTTGATGATCTTTTGAAAAACCAACAAAAAAGAAATAAAAAACCCGATAAGATAAAAATTAAAATATTTGATGATAGTCGCCTAGTTAAAGATATTCAAAAGGATACTCACGGCAATGCGATTGTACTAACCATAAAAAATAATGACCATTTTCCATTATCATCGCTTGGCTCAAGTAGCGAAAAAGATTATGATAAATATTCTCCCAGTATTACTAACTTATTATACAATAAAGATGATACATTACAGAAAATTGATTCTATTATTAAACATGATGAAGCTACTTTAAAATTAAATGCTCAGTTGGCTGCGGAAAAGGCTCAAAGAAAAAGTTTGGCAAGTGTAGAACCATTATTACATGTAGGTGATGCAGAACTATTTCATATATATGAGGAATCACCTGCAAAAAATGGAACAACAAGAAAAAGAAATCCCATAGATTACTCAGTTAAAAAGAAATCCGTACAACCTGTTCACACCATACGCCAATCAAAGGATCCTGTCCAAGAACTAAATGAAAAATCTGGTTCTTATGAACGCATCAATGAAATTGGCACACGTATAAATGCAGAAACAAGTAGTTCACAACCGAATGATTTGTTAAATAAAATTTATGAAAATCCAGACAATTCTGGTTTTGTAGATAATAGTGAACATTTAGAAATCAGTAACATACCTAAAGAAACACCGACAAACAAAAGATGGAGTGGGTTTAAGAAAAAAAATGCTAAACCTAATTCTGATGGAACAACTGATGACTCACAAACTACCGTTTATATGCAAGATCAAGTAAATAGGCTTGAAGATCAAACTGAACCGACTTCAGCTGCCGAGCAGAGAGAATTGGGTAAAATTAATAATAATTTCAATACGGATAGTATGGATTCGGCTACTACTGAAAGAATATTAATCATACCATTTAAGAAAAGTGCGTATCCAATAGATGATAACGACTTTGACGCAGAAGGGTAAGTACATATGTAAAAACCATACTATTGTTTACAAATATATTTATTTGGTTTTAGTTACGACAAAAAATTTCATGTAAAGGATTCTAGAGACATGATACATGTCAAAAAAACAAAAAGAAAGGAGGAATCGGATGGAAACGCACTTAGTGAAAATAGTTTAAAAGATGCCGAGGAAGTAATGAATAAACTTAAAATTGATCTTGAAAAAACAATCAAAAGAAATAATGATAAAAATAATGCAAAACTAGTGTCGTATAATGGCAATGAATTAATTGAACCAAAAGTTAGTAACAATTTACAAGAAAATTATAATGAAGAATACTCTGATGATGATGGCAGCGATGGAAACTTAAATAGTTTATCTGATAAAGCTAAAAATAAAATTGAAACCGAACAACGTTTTCAATTTAGAAATCTGAAATTTATAGATGAATCTACACCAAAATTAATTCGAGTAAAAAGAGGACTACCAGATATGTTTGGCATGACAAATGATGAAGATTATTCTGAAGATAAAATTGACTATTATGAAGCTGACAATAAACATAAGGAATCGAGCAATGTTAACAGCGATGATATAAACATTGTACGAAATCATAAAAATGCAAAAAAATCTATTATTAGCAGAAATAAAAAAGGTGCAAAAATGAAAACTATAATAAAATATAAACGATTTGAAGAAGCAAAGAAAGGGGTAACTAATAAACTAAATAAAAAATTTAATAAAAACATATTAAAAGATGATATAGAAAGCAAAGTAAATCTTTTTACGAACAACGTTGATGTGCTTAAGAAAAGAGAGAGTCATCTCCCTGATTACTTAGTAAATAAAAAAGAAGAAAATAAAGAAGCAAGAACATTAGATGATGATGAAAGTGATAGTTTTAATGTGGAAGATAAACAAGATGAGAAAACCCAGCAAGCAAACAATGGCAATGAATTAGATATAATAGAAAAAACACAGGCTATAATATTACATGTTACAAACCCACCAAATGGAGCGGGATGTTCCGCAAAGGGAGTAAGCCCTGCATCCATGAAAGGCGGAGTTGATGATAATGATGATCCCGCTTCAAAATTAAACGGTAGATCGCAAAATTCAGACAGTGTTAATGTAAATCACGTAAATACATATAAGATGGGAGAGCACACTCAAAAAGATGAAGATGTAATGGAACAAATTCTTAAATTAGTAAATCAATTTAAGCAGGCTGAAAAGAGAAAACAATCTGGCGAAAAGGCAAAAAAAGAAGATCTACATTTGCACCGTTATCTGGCGCCATATGAAGATGATGACGAAGAAGATCTTGCTAGCTTTGCTCATCATTTTCATAAAGATAAAAAAGCTCACCCCAGCAATATAAACATGAAAAATTGTAATATTAAACCTGGCGTGGATCACATTTATAAAGGCTATCATCCAAAACACATTGAACAAGACCTCCAATTTAGTATACCACAAGTTACTAGAGAAGGACAGGTACCTGTAGAAACAATTGCTGATAAGGATGAAATCAGTGAAAATAATGTTGCAAAGCACGTTATGCATAGTGATGGAGAAAATCCGATGGAATACCTACCTGATCAGCTAGAAGGTTTTAAAAGCATAGTAGAGACGGGAGATCGACCCGAACGTAACGCAATAAAAAGTCTTTTAAATAATGATGATAGGAATGATGATGATAATTTGAGAGAAAAGCGAGATATTAATAAAAATGGTTACTTATTAGAATTAAGAGAAGGGATTAAAAGACATAAACGCGAAGTCCAATCTAGTGCAGATGACTTGGAATTTGACGCGTTATTGTCACCTTTACAGAGGAAACTAACTAGGCATAAAAATTATTATTATCACCCTTATTTATATGAAACTTTTCCTCATCATAGACAAGCACCCAATCCGCCACCTGATGCTTTAAGTTACACCAAGGGTGGCGTTACTGAGCTATCCACATCTACATCTACATCTGTCTCTAGTACAGGAACAACCATTTTGTCGGGATCAACTACTTTATCATCGACTGAAGCAAGTACAGTAGCTGTAGCAGGTTGTGAAGTTACTAGAAAGCACCCAAGTTGTATGGGTGAAGAAGAAGCAAAAATACTCAACGCACAATGTTTACAAGATGAGGAGGAAACGACCAAGAAAAATAAAACACATAAACACAAATCACATAAATTATTGGAAGATAACGGAGATATGATTTATGACAGTAGAATGCAACATAATGAAAAAAGTGATCATTATTTGCAAAGCAAAAACAGGGCCAAACTTAAGGTAACAATTAATCAAAATTGTGAATACGTAATACTCTTTATTTAATTGCAGCAAGACATGGCTGAGAATACAATAAAAGAACATGAAAAAATGAGAAATGTCCTTAATGGGCATGTAATTTTAAAAATTATGGACAAATTTGTCGCTAGGTTAAAAGAAAATGAAAACTTGTACAAAAGATTTGGCACTGCCATTGCTCAAAAATGTGCAGCAGAGCAAGTTGTAGGTAAATTAACATAAATACTACATTGAAATTTAATAATCAAATTTTAGGGATACATTGACGAATTTAGAGAAGAACAGTCAAAAAAAGATATAAAACATGCTCAACTAATGTTACATCAAGTTATTATGATGATTAATCAAATTGTGGCAGATCAAGTTCACAGGAAAACTTGTTTACCTTTAACACCTACATTAAAACATTTTCTCATGCGCATGGTAACTGTTAAGACTGTTGCCAAAAGTAAACATGTTGCGGAAGGATATCCTTTGCCGCAAATCAAAGGAAAAGAAGGAAACCAAGAAGGATTGCGACCAGAAGAAAAACAAGGCGATTTTCTATTTGAAAAATCATCCGATGTAGAACCTGCACACTACAAACCTGATATAACTATGGCAAAGAAAATAGCTTTAATAAAAAAACTATTACACAAGTATAATCATATGAGTGAGAATTGTCAAATCACAGTTGAGCCAGTTAAAGATTATCTTGTTCAACATCTGGCAATGTTGGAGAAACTTCGTTCAGAAAAGAAGCTATTCCATGACGAAGTATGCGCTATACCAGAGGACCAAAAATGTAAAGCAAATACAACAACAAATTCAACCACAACTCCGTCTCAAACAGAAAATGGTACAACTACAACAATATCTGGACAATCCACGACTCTGTCTTCAACTACAATTAGTTCAACTGAGCTAACTACAGAAACATCAACAACACTATCAACATCTACGGTAACGCAAGCTGCTGTAAATCCTCCTAGTGCATCATCAATGTTAGCAGCTCCAGTTCATTCTGCCCGATCTCCATTCAAAAGTTTCTACAATCCAGGCCTTTATAATTATATGACTAATAATGTTAAATATGGACAACGTTCAAAATTGTCTGCAAAATATCAAAAACTGGTGCAAGCTGCTGACAAGTACAGAAGAAAACGACAAATTGAACAAAGACTTGCTAGACTTTTTGGACGTCATAAAAAAAGAGATGATGATGATACAAATAAGTCGGATGATAATGACAATGCGGATGATATTGGTAAAATCGCATTCGAATCGCCGGTAGTTTATAGCTTAGACGAATAATTTTATATTTACAAATATTTTTAATTATATACGGTAACAATATACTGTTTTATACTAAGTATTTCATCTTAGCTTATTGAAAAACTTATAATCGTAAATTATTATACATTAATATTTTATATATTATAATCATTTTATGAATAATATAAATATATTTAAAAAATATACAACTGATGCATGCTAAAGTAAGTATATTAAACAAATTACTTAATTTTTAGTTAAATTTGGAATGTATTACTAATTCCTGAAAGTTTTTAAAAAACAAAAAATGTGTTTCAACAATTGACGAATTTGAGGACTTGCAAATATTCGTTGAAAGTAATAAATTTTTTAAATCAATTCCAATAATGTACAGTCAAATGTTTATGTTTTACTTAGACCTTAGTTTGTTTTTCTAAGTGAAATGTACATCTTAGGAAACAGTTTTTAAAAATGACAATACTTTTTGCTTTTATTTATTTGTATAAATGAGGTTGTAATCTATGGTTATAGTTTAAGGTTTAGTTTTGCACAGATAGCTATAGTTTTTTAAAATACTGAGAAAGAGATCAATAAAAAAACTACTCGTTTTTTAACTTTTGTTTGGTTGTAAATCAATTGAAGTTTTTGTGCAGCTGTATCAAAAGCAACTATTGTTAATCCCCTCTTTTCTCTGGTATTAGAAAAAGATTTGTTTTAAAAATTTTTTTTTAAATTAATCAATATAAAATAAAATGAATAATAATATAACTAAAGAATACATAGCATAGCATGCACAATTGAAGTTAAAACGATATTACTAAAAATCATTTATGTTAAAGTAGTACTTACTCACTAAAAAATTGTGCAAACTAGATTTAAATTAATGGTGTGGGCTTGTTCCTTTTATTGTACATACTAGGTAATTTGTTATACATTTTTATGCAAATATGAAAATAGTTCCAATCAATATCTATTTTTTTAGTACAAATTGTATGGATCTAAATTGCATAAATATTTAAAGCATTAACTTGCAAGTGATCTTTTCTCAAACTGTTTGATAATGATGCCTAGATGCAGTACAGTAAAAATTATTTATGTTTTGCCTACATAATTGATAAATTTAAAATTAAATATTGATGACAATTTTCTATTTTAATAATCAATCATACTAATCGTGTTTGCTTCCCATACTATCACATATGACAGTATGCCAAAGCGTGATATATTGTTAAAATGGTTTTTTGTCTAATTACGAGTTTTGTTTGCAAAATAGCAAAATAAGCCTGGTTAAGTTTTTTACTCCTAAATAAGTTTGAATCAATCATAATGACCAAAACTTAATACTAATTGATAGTTTCTGTTTAAAAATTATTGTTGTGTTATTGTTAATTGTAAATTATCCGGCAGTTTTTTTATGTAAAATTGCATGTAACAATTTTATCAAAATTCAAAATTAATCTGTTTCTTAAATACTATTCTTTAAATTCTCTTAATACAATTATAACCTTTTGGATTAACTATTAGCTTCTATTGCAACTCTAGGATTGTTTTCAAATATTACTAGTAAACCACGACTAATATGGGCAGGCAGGTTATTAATAATAATTGAAAATTAAAGTGAACTTAACTATACAAATTCTTGAGGTACCTCTAATGTGATTAGTATATAACTGGATTACAAA
>JARJEC010127652.1:0-10239 GCA_030264575.1 Tachinus sp. AB-2021
TCACTTAGTAACGGTCGATTCTATCAATTTTCTTGAACAATAATCAATTAAACAGAAGAGGAAATGATTGAGAAATAAATGATTTGTTTCGAATTTGATCGATTTATTATTTTCGCAGCAATCGCAATAGGATAAGCCAATAAATTGAACTATTTATATTGCGGCCGGCGAATGCGCAATTAAATTCACATACGTAAACGTGCATATTTATTTGGTAATTGTAATCATAATATATAAAGCTTTATTTTATTATGATTGCAACGGAGCTTCGAAAGAGCGCCGCTCAATAGTTGAAAATTGCAAAAAGATAAGTGTGATGAGAACTAATTGGGTGCGTAGATAAATTGAAATAAAAACTTACTTGCACTTCTAAAGCGTGATAGGCCACAATTAGGCCTAAGAGGATCACAGTCGAAACAGATATCAAAGTTTTGAGCGCAATTGAGTAAAATTCGTCCTGTAAAAGAGATCAGATTAGATTTTGAGTAGAGTTGAGTAAATTGGCGGGGATCCTTACTTTTCGATAAACACCAGCACTTGAAAGTTCATTCTCGATAACCATCACAATAATTCCAAACATCCCCATTACTAATGCGTAATCACTAATCCGTTTTCGCTTTTCGAATAAAGCTTTACGCCTCCCTAACCTATACCCAACATTCGGTTTATGCTTCAAGCTACCCGACGAAGGTCCTTTGTATACACCGCCACCCAACTGGCGCTCTTCCATATATCTAGGATAATCTACGTGGCCCACCAGTGCAACTCCAGATTCTTCGGTTTGCATACGAGCCCCAGCCGAATCTCTACTAGAATTCTTCATTGCGCCCGGGATGGATAACGTCGACACGGGTTTCCTTAACTGTAAACGACCCACAAATATGGTATCATAGACTCTTTACCTTGCACGTTGGGTAGGCTCTAAACGTCTAAATACTAACCACTTTATTACGGTTAATATATTTATATCTATATACATAAGATATCGTAAAGCTTTGTACACTTAATATGTCAATAAATCAATTACGTGTGAAAATAGTTCAGGGATATCTATTGAAGATACATCGATAAAGACGCTAATTGTACCTAGAAATCGTAAAAGTCACCGATACATTTTACCATTCGAATCGAAAACACCGTTTCTCAATTAACATTTTATAGCCCCAATATTAATAAATATTATTATCTTTGATAGATATCCCATTTAATTTACATTACTTATTATGTACATTGTGCCTAATTGCTTTTTTGCCTTTTTAATTGCCTTTCTTCATAAGCATTGAACTAACTTTTATTTGTTCCGGGGCTATGTACAACCCGCGCTGCTTTGCCACTTTCAACAGATGCTGCCTTTCTCGACGCTTTCCGAACGCTTTCGTTCAATTTTCTTCTGTGTGCTGTTTGCGATGTTTGCGGTTTAGTTGTAACGGAGCCGACTTGATAAGCCGCGGCTTTTTCTTCAGAACCTGAGCGTTATTACACGGATCTATTTATAGGAATATAGGCGCTGCTACTTTTATCCGCAAGATCAAGGTTACATTTAATCCGCAAAGTGGATGTTTCAGCCTCACCATGCCGTGCCAACTTTTAAAAGGATTTAGACTTAGAGAACAATCAATTTTGTATTTATCGATCAATCGGAATTGATTTGGGATACAAAACGGGCCAAGGCAATGATTATTTTCGTTATTCTGTTGCTTTCGTCCATTTAATTTCAATCAGACATATCCGAATGTTCATGTTCGGTATTTGGGCACGTGGATATTGTATTACAACCATTTATAAATTGAACGGTGATAGCCTTTAATAAATGAAACAACTTTTTATATTCGACCAATCATCTTATCATCTTAAGGTGATACAAACAAATGTTTGTTTCTACCACAAACCAAACAAATGTTTGTTTCTACCACAAACCAAACAAATATTTGTTTCTATCACCGTAAGATGATGACCAGGTAATTGGTGATAGAAACAAACATTTGTTTCTATCACCAATTACCTGGTAATGGTAAAATATTTGTTTCTATTACCAATTACCTGATAATAGTAAAATATTTGTCTCTATCACCAATTACCTGGAAATGGTGATAAAAACAAATATTTATTTGATGATGACCAGGTAATTGGTAATAGAAACAAATATTTGTTTTTATCACCAATCATCTGATCATCATTATACAGTGATAAAAACAAATATTTGTTTCTATTGCCAATTACCTGGTCATCATCAAACAAATATATGTTTCTATCACCGTCAGATGATGACCAGGTAATTGGTGATAGAAACAAATATTTGTTTCTATCATAAACCAAACAAATATTTGTTTCTATCACTGTATAATGATGACCAGGTGATTGGTAATCGAAACAAATATTTGTTTTAATCACCAATCATCTGATCATCATTACAAAGTGATAAAAACAAATATTTGTTTCTATTACCAATTACCTAGTCATCATCAAACAAATATTTGTTTCTATTACCAATTAACTGGCCATCATTATACGGTGATAGAAACTAATATTTGTTTGATTTGTGATAGAAACAAATATTTGTTTCTATCACCAATCACCTGGTCATCATTATACAGTGATAGAAACAAATATTTGTTTGGTTTATGAAAGAAACAAACATTTGTTTCTATCACTAATTACCTGGTCATCATTATACGGTGATAGAAACAATCAAAAATATTTATTAAACCGGACTAGTTTCGACCACTTACCTGGTCATCATCATACGGTAATAGAAACCGTATGATGATGACACAAAATATTTATTAATCTGGACTAGTTTTGACCAATTACCTGGTTATCATCATACGGTAATAGAAACCGTATGATGATGACAGAAATATTTATTAAACCGGACTAGTTTCGACCAATTACCTGGTCATCATCATACAGTGATAGAAACAATCCAAAATATTTATTAAACCGGACTAGTTTCGTCCAATTACCTGGTTATCATCATATCATATATTTGTTTTTATCAGCATTCTTGACTACTGTCAATGTTTTGTAACCTAACAATATTTGTAATTGTTAATAGTACGATTTTAGTTGGTTTAATTAATTAAACGCTAGAAAAATATGATTATTAATCTACTGCCATTGGGGCAAAGTGATTTAGATCTTATATAATATTCAGTAGACGGTAATCACCGGTCGCAAATCACAATACGGTTGAGGCAGCTAACTGAATCGAGATGAAATCAGATTAATGCCGTCTCCCATTTCAATTAATATCCCCGTCAGTGTCTTCTAAATGAAGCGTTTTGTTGAGTGTATCTCGAGCAAAGGGAGAGCCGGAAGTTTATTCATGATGATAAAAAAATGAAATTATGCATTGACATTTAACAAATATGCAGACGCCGGGCTATCATAAATATGGGGATGCCCGATGCCCCCGCATTTGCCGGGTAGGTGGTGCGATTCAACACTTGTTTAATTACTGTATCCTGGTTTAATGGCGCGATTAACATTGATTCATTATTAGCCTGCATCTAATTTACTAAGTGCTGTTTGTGCGGTAATAATTGATTCATAATTGCATCATCCTAGTTCCGCATAACCAAATATTTGCATGGGCAATGAGAGGGAGCTATGATCCGCATGGTTTTAATATTGATTGGAAAAAGCTTTGCGGAGCCTGCGGCGGCGGTGGACAGTGGTCGGTGTACTTGGGGTCCTGTCATGCCAACTTGCAGGTTCAATCTCGTCATCTCCGTTTGTACATCATACAACATGTATATGGCAGCATATTCAAAGTGAATTGAGATCGAGATAAATGAATTATTCATGCATTTGCTAAAGATGGAGCATCGTATGGTTGGCCTAGGGCTTGTTTGCTTCTATTAATAAACTGCTTTAGATTAGATCACTACTGTTTGTATCGCAGCTTAAATGTTAAATGATGTGTATTAAATTGGCAGAGAGGTAAAAAGGTAACATGCATTATCTCCCCCAAAGGTTTTCCCTATTTGTCCACACTTATCTCACCAAAGTGCCCTCGAGAGAGCCGCTCTAAACCACCAGTTAACATCTTAAACATTACATATTACATAGTCCATCAGGCGGGTCCCCGCGGGTCCCTCTTGGTCAGTGATTGATCACTGGCTGACCCTCCGAAAAAAGCACTGAGCGACACAGGGCGCGTTTTATAAACTAACTGTTATCAGGGTTCCATTGCATTTTTATTCAGCACGATAACAATTCATAAATGACTAAGAGATATATTCACATTTGCGGGAATCTCTTTCTGCGCGGGTCATTAGATCAGCCGTGCTCGGTCAGTTGGTCAGTATATGAGGCGCGCTTGACAAATACGTCTCTCCAGGCACAATTTCCTACGATCACTCAAATATGCAAATATCTCGATTGGAATACTGAAATCGCAATGCTAAGTGGATGGGATAGATTGGTGTCGCCTGATGCGAATTTGATGCGTCCTATCCATCATCGGTGACAGCGATTCATCCGATTCATCCGATTCATCAGGGCGCTGTATCTTCGCTCCTCTCTACTCTCTAATCAGCCATTCAGTTGCAAATGCAACGATCGAGATCGATGAACATCCGGTGAACGCGGAAGGGTTTCCGGAATGCACCCACACCATCACCCCCTTTCAACACTTTATGAGTCACGCTGGCTGCCGGACTTGCATAGCCAGCAATCGAAGTGATTCCGCACTTGATTAAAACTGGAGCACTTTTGTTTTCGTCCAAAGGGTTAAAAAGTGCGCACGGACAAAAGATGAAATGACGCCGACCATCCTGCTCCATTGTGAAATTGATTGTTGTTTTCGTTATTCATGCGTGCCGGAACGTCCCTTGGGATGTTGGTATTCATGAAGTTGGCTGCGGTTATATGCAAAGTCCGACACATTAACAGTGGGACGGTTAGTTGGTTGGCTTGCTGGTTAAGCGGACGCTGATGGATGCCGATGGATAATGCCACAGTCTTCCTCCACTATCAACATGGCATCCAAACACAATGCCCGTAAATTTATCAGCAGGTCAATTCCTCCGACAACCCGTAGCTCCTAACTAATGCATCTGATAATTAAATTGGCTGGAACTGCACTCATTCGAGCACCGAGGAACCGAGGAACCGAGGACATATTTCTGAAGTGGCGCTTGCTCAGCCATAAATCATGCCGCCATCCCATTTGACTCCTCTTGATTACGTGTGCCATCTCGTAATGCCGCACATTGTACCGGCGTATTGCAGCCGTTATCTCTCCGAGCGTCCCTCGCGCCCTACATAACAGTCCAAACCGCATCGTGATTGATTAAGTACTTTAAACCCCGGAATTAGATTCGCATATTTAATTTTACAGCGCGAGATTGTTGGACTGTATATGGCAGCGTCACTTCCTTGCAACAAGCCCATAAATCAAAAACAGTCACAGCCACCCTTAATCCAGTCACTTCCGAGATTCCTTCCATACAATTTTTTTCATTTACGCTACACGAACTAATTACAAAAGGATGATAAAAGCTTTCTTTCTGCCGGCTTTGAATTATAAATCAACTACACTTTCCTTTCCCGATAAATAATAAATTGGCCCTCCCTGCTACTTATAATTCAATTATCAGCTTTATGTAAATATTATTTGAACTTACCTCCAATAATTGACCAGTCGATACGATTCAATACGGCTTGACAGTGACTGATTAATAGCCAGATTTCCCCTCGCACAATCAACTTAAAAACAATGCAAAAATAGAAATACTTTATATTCTTTGTCCAACTATGTCAATTTATTTGAGCTCGGGATGGCGATAAATCAACTTACGCATTCTTTGCCTGTCTCCGTCGCAATATATGATGAAGCGATTCTACTGCAAGCGCGAATATATTCGAATGCCCGGCGAACACACTTTTTCAATCTCGTCGTTAATTTTTTTCAACAAAAATATGTTTTTATCGGCATTTATTTGTATTAAACAAAGACATTAGAATTGCAATTTTGACCGGTTGAAAAGTTCCCACGCTTAAACGCCGCAATACCTGTGTCAATTAATATATAGCTCAAATTTAATTTGCTTCGTTTGTTATGCAACTGGTGCAAATAAAATTAAAATTTGGAGCATTTAAAGCTCCAAAATCAATTCAAATACACCATTACGTGTCTCAATGGTAATCAACACATCTAAAAATAATTCATGTGTAACAATCTGTACAAAAACTTTGATCACACTTGATAATGACCTCCACATGTCGAAACTTAAGTCGTTAATTTATTGATTTTCAATCAATATTTTCGTAGTAAAAACTTAGTAAATTGTTTTATATTATTTTATAATGAAGTACCACGTAGTAGAGGTCGAGACCATCCTTATGTTTAAATCTTTCATTGTTTTGCAATTAGTAGAAAAAGGGTTTAAAGGCAATTTATTTTCAGGAAAACTATATTGCAAGCCACATAATGACTAAGAGAACATTAAAAACTAAGTTTGAGACAAGAAAATTATAAAAAACTTCAACTATTTTCTAATTGGTGCACAGAATATGCAACTTTAAAATTTCAAAAATAATTTGAAGATGGGAAGACATTCGTGCTTCAAAATTGTAAACAAACTACCCAAAAGGAATGAATAGGACTTGATATATACAAAAACTTTAACTGTTTTATGGTTGCTGCATGAAAATACCAATTTTTGCCTGATTTGAAGTATTAAAAACAATGAGGCAAGAAGAGGCAAGAAGACATGGTTTCAAACTGAAGTATTTGGTAAAACATCTAAAAATAGTTAGTAGATAACAATTACAATACAAAAACTCCAACTTTTATGTAATTGGTAGACAAAACATTAATTTTTGAGATAATAAAAACTGCAAAGACAACTTAGAGAAGATTTGAACTGGCTAACCAAATATCTAAAACTAGATTTCAGACAGTAATATTATCGAAGACTCTTATTGGTGCAGAGAAAATGCAATTTTGAGACTCTAAAAAACAATCCAAAAGTAAAAATGCCTAATTTCAAGCCTTCGAAACGTAGGCTTTATAAGAAAATATTAATAAGTTGGAAAAATGTAGTTCATAAAAAATACCAATTTTGGACAGTAGTGAAAGCCAAAAGAGAAATTAGAGTTAAGAAAAACTAGTTTTAAACCGCAAAACTCCTTGCAAAATATCTAAACATAACATTCAGGCTACAAAATGCTTTTGTACTACAATCTTTCAGTATTTGGTACCCAAATAATGATCGTTTTAAAGTTCAAAATAAAATTCATTTAAATTTTAAAGCCCGTGCTTAGTAAAACATAAAATTGTTTTGTTGGTAGCTGTCCTCACAAAAAGTGCAACTATTCTGTATCCAAAAATACCAGTTTTGAAACTCTAAACGCAATTTAAAAACAAGTTTTTAATTCCAAACTTCATAATGGTTAATAAATCATCTAATTATACTTTTTGGATAATAGTCTATGCAAAGCTTATAATTTGTTCATAGTTATTGACTAAAAATTGCAGTTTTGAAGTTTAAATTGCAATTTAAAAAGAAGAACTTTCATTCCAACATCCAGAATAGTTAACAAAACATTTAAAACTAATTTGTAGCTTGTAATCTATATGACAATTTTGTCGTTCAATAACAGTTTCAATGTTCAAAATGCATATAAAAGACTAGATTTTAAAACCAATAATGGAAAGAAAAACACCTAAAAGTAGTTTTCAAGGAGAAGTAATAAAATTCTTCAACTGTTTTTTATCTTCTGATCAAAACCAGCAACTACAAACGGTTTGGTACACAAACAAAAATTTAGAAGCAGTATGGAAGAATTTATGTTTATGATTTATTGGCAAATCACGTGAAAACAATTTGTTGACTACAATACTTAAATGTTTTGTGATTTGTGCTCAAGAATACCAATTTTAAGCTGTTTTGCAGCACCACAAGCAGTTTGAAGGCTGGAATACTACATTTGGAAATACCGATTAGTCTGAAAAACATGTAACAATTCATGTAAAGAAATATCTAATACTTTTAACTGCTTTGCTAGAATTGTAAAAAAACTGCTATATTTGAGCTTCAAAATTAATTAAGAAGCGGGAACATTTTAACATAAGTTTTAGAATTATCGGCAAAATATCTAAAAATAGCATTTGCACATTAAAAAAGTTGTCATCAATTTTTCTTGGATTGGTGCCAAAAAATATGAATTTTTAGTAGTTCTGAAGCGCCTAAAATATTTTTAAAAACAAAAGACCTTAATTTTAAGATAAACAATGTTTAAAAAATTATAGTAATCTTTTAACTGATGTTTTGTGCCCCAAATCTAATTGCGCACGTGGCCACGCTCTTGTTACTTCGCTGAACACAGTTTAAGTAATCTCCAGAAATTTTGATATCAATTAGCCGTAGGTTTGACAAACGGAGCCTGAAGAAAAGTTATTCTCTCCGGGCCAAAGGTAGCAACCGCCAAGGTCAAGTTGTATCACCGCTTTAGAGTACTTGTTTTGAAGTAATTTAAAGCGTAGAGTTTACAGGAACAAATAAAGATCCATTACTACTGCAAAAAAAATTGAAGCTAAATAGACAAAATTGAATTAGATAATATTGTGTTGCAACCTCAAAAAATGTAGGAATAGATAAAACGGTTATAGGTGAAGATGGGCCGGTGGCATCCTGTGTTAGCGTAGTTCCACCGTATAATTTAGCAAAGCAGAAACCGGTACCTTATTCACACCAGCAAAGCAGAAACCAGTACATCTTAAACCATATTCACAATAATACATTAGATGGAAGATGAGAAAATTTTTGTTTTGTTTTGATAACGTAGATCATTAGCCAACAACAATGTATATAGATACAATACATTGTTGTTGGTTAATGATCTACGTTATCAAAGCCAAAAAAGAGTTTTTCTCATCACATCACTACGACCACTAAACAACCACTCCTTACTCGGGAAATAAACCAGGAACCTCTAGCATTGTAAACAGTCTCTCAACCGCTACGCTAATGAGGTCGGCAACAAAGAAATTTAATATTTGCACTGAGAAAAAAAAACAAAACATTTAGAATGGAATAAAATAGAATAGAATTAATTAAGTGCTTGTGATCAAAATTGATATACACACATAAAAAATTAAGAATTAAAATTAAGACAATTTTAGAAAAAAATATCACAGTCAAGACATAACATAAGTGCAGAAATAAATAAATAAATGCAAGATTAGACAAAATACTACATAATATCAAAGGCTATACATTGTGCAGATATTTCTTTATTATTGATTAGTAAACATTGGATAATATTTTTAAAAACGTTTCAAATACGTTTTAAATAATTTGTAAAGTTTTAAAAACATTTTTTGAAAATGTACAACTTTTCTGTATATTTTGCAACCTTCTTGTTAATAGGCCGAATACTTGGAAATTAGGCAGACATTGATTAGTAGACATTCTGCAAATTCATAAGATTTTCAAAAATATGTCACTTAAAATTTTTGCAATATTTGTAAAACATTCCATGGCATTATGTAACATTTCTTGTTCTTACTTTTAATATTAATTGATTCAAATCAATTTTATAATTTTTTTGTGGATTTGATACATACACCATTTAGCCCATAATTGTGTTATATTAATATTATAGTATAGTATACTTAATAAATATGAACAACAACTAAACGACAATGCCTTACTTGGAAATCGAACCCGGAAGCACTGTCTAACCAATACGACACCAAGGTGGTTGATGGCGAAAATATTACTTTGTATTTGCTATTAAGGTCAATTTATGCAGCGGTTTTAGTTGTAAGCATGAAAAGTAATATGAGCACAGAATTGTTGGCATGGCTTGTAATTGCTCATGCAGTTGTGGTTTTGGTTTCAAACTAGCTTAATACTAAAACCCCAGCTTCAAGCGCGATTACGTGGCATGCGCGTTCTTCTGTGTTTATTTTAAATTCAAAAGTAAGTCCAGAATTGGTCAGTAAAATTTTAAATTATATGTATATACATGCGCTTAACATGTAGTATGCATGTGTTCATTAATCAAATAAGCAACACGTTTGCTAATAATCTTATCTTACTTTTGCATCCGGTGATTTATTGGTTATTGCAGCGATATTTTTTATAATATGCTAATTAGATAAATTGATAGACAGTCACATCCTGCATTTTATTTTTATCAAATCAGATTTATCTATTCAAAATGTAATTTAATTAACTTGCGCGCTTTTGATTGCAACACTCATAATTGTCATCAATCATTTTA
>JARJEC010127655.1:0-15135 GCA_030264575.1 Tachinus sp. AB-2021
ACACACAGTGCAAGTGAACGGTCTAAATATAAGCAATACTTTTTACTGTAACCTCGTTGTTCAATAAACACCATTATTAAACGTTTATCGCCTCTGACTTATTAATAAAATCACAGGAACTTGGTTCCAACAGAATTGGACAGATTGTAGATAGCACAACTTCAGTTCCGTCACTTCTTGCATTATAAATTAAACAAATTTTTATATATTTTCTATTAATTTAACAGTTTTTAAAATTACAAACAAAATTGACATAAATAACCTGAAAAATATATGGAAATAACGTCAAGAATCATTAATAATAAAAAATGAAATATCAAGTGTGTAATTTATTTATATACAAAGGTATTAAAAATTATCTAAATCTTTTTAAGGCCGATTTTTTTAATTAAGCATGTTTTGGCTTTTTGTTAATGGGCCATATTGCTTGTGCGGTGAAACACCACTCTCTGATACGATATTATCTATAGTCTAAAATGTGATAGTTGCTCTACACATTTTTATTTTTTACATTTGGGTTATATTTATGTTGGACAAATGTTTAGAGTACATTCTTTTACTGTTCTTTTATCGAGATAATCTGTTAATAATAAATTGCAGAATGGATAATACGAAAATCAAAAATTGTTACTAATCATTAATACTATCAAATTATATAAAAAATCTATTTCTTCTAGATACATATTATAATATTTACTACTGCAAATTACCTTATAATATAAAATTCCAGACTCAAGTGACACTTTTTTACCAATAGCTGGTCCACATGACTAATGTCTACTTTAATAATTGAAAAATATATATAAAACATTATTTGGTTGGTAAATGGTTTCAAGTTAAAGCCGAACAGAAACGCAAACATTTACTGTGCCTACATCTATAGCAACTTCATTGGCATGATCATATCCAATTAGTCTGTAATAACCTCAACAAAGCATTCTACGCACTTTTGCAGGTCAAATCATCATTAACAAGAGAAAGTTTAATGAGTTTAAATTAACCATGGTCTATTCCACTATCGCTTATAATATAGTAGTGTGGGGCTGTTTAAGGGATTTAAAAAGAGAATTTATCAATCAAAAACGTATAATTATACTGCTGTTAGGTTTAGGGAAACTTGAATCTTGCAAATCGCATTTTACAAATAATTATTCTTTTTCTTGTTAGTTATAATTGTATTATTTATTAAAAGTAGAAATAAATTAAAAGTCATCTATATTTTGCAACTATTGACTGCTCCATCGATCTATATTTACAAATTGTTCTGTTTGTAAAGAAATACAACTTCATTTTTAAAACTACATTATCTGTTCATTCTTATGAGATGAGGAATATAAATCATTCACGAGTTCCAGCCCATAGCAGCTCTAAATATGAAATATCAACAAAATATACATCTATTAAATTATACAATAACTTGCCCGAACATATAAAAGAAATAATATAGTTTAACATTTTGAAAAGTACAATGAGTAACTCTGCTGATCAAAAAATGTTACTATAAAATCTGTGACTATTTAAGTGATGATTAATTTTAATTGAATATTTAAGACAGACTAGTTATTTTATTTCATAATTGTTTTGTGTATTGTTGCATTGATGACGTCATAGTTCAGAAAATAAACTAAAAAAAATTAACAATACATTAAATACCGCTTATTTAGTTGGAATTTCTCAACATCACTCGGTCGAGTGATTTAAAAAAACAAATGATAATAAAATAAATAGCAAATAAAACTTTATGAAATTTATACTTTTCGACCGTGACCTATCTTTTTTTGTACCATAAAACGTAAAAATTATGCTTATTCAAATTTTGTAAAAAAGGGGTATTTCATTTAAAAAAATATTGATGACATCAAAGAAAGTTTAAAAAATTAATTAAAATTATTTGAAACAGTAGTATTATTGCAAATGATTGCCAAATTTATAAATTACTTTTGGAACGCATTGTTTATATTGTATTATATAGTATAATCTACAATTCTTCGATTAAATAAAATATATCATGCACATTAAAATTCACTATTAATAGATTTTTTTAAATTATTTTTACATACAACTGCGGTTACTTTATATGTAAAAAATGTATAACAATTCTCCTTTTTATATAAATGCGTATTACGATTTCTGTTTTACTAATTATATTTTAATTAACATACAGTGTTATCGAAGTGCTATCGAAATATTCTATCCATCGTGTTTTAATTAGACCAGCTTTTACTTGATGTCAATCAAGACCTTACATAAACAATGCTTCATTTTTCTATCTTCCTACTATTCAATTAAATTTTGTTTGCTAATTGTGTTATTTTTGTTTGTTATAGAATAGCAGCCTGTTGTTTTCTGATACTGATTCAGACGAAGGACCAGTTAAGAAACAACCGCGTTTATCCACTGGATCGCCGGTACTGTGCGTTACTTCTAAAGCCAATTTGAAGGTAAAACTGTTTACTAGAACATGAAAGCGTATTGAATACATTTTACTGTAGATGTGTAGTTCTGTTAAGGTAAACTTTCATTTGGTTTAACAGTTGCGTGATCATTTGCTTGGTGTCGTGCAATAGCTATATGTCTCTATGTTAGTTATTAAATTTTATATTGAAATCGAATCAAACAAACAAAGGAACTTATCGAACTACATATTGCGCGCGCTTATTTGTTCAAATCAATATTAGTTTTATCTACAAGTACCTGTTGTTTATATTGATTATATTTTTCAGAATGATATTGATACAGCAGATAGTAATCCGAAACAAGAAAACGCTATGATGAATACCAATGAAGTAGAAACAACTACCAAATCCCATATTGGGATTGGAGGCGACGCACAATTTAACAAGTAACATTTAAATCAACTTAATTAATACAAATAATTATTTAACTGCCTTATAGATCCAACAGAAACGCACCCAATTTTGGAACTTATTATTTTAAACACGTTGATACTGATTCAGATATGGAGAAATTACAAAGCATTGCATTAGAAAATGAATTACAAAACACTTCAGATACATCCGAAGATGAATGGACGTTTACTGCCAATAAAACTGACGATCTTAAAACTTCTACCAAAAAAATTTTAGAGCTACAAAAAATTGTTCAAGAAGTTGAAGAAATGGTAAGCCCTATAAGAGCTTTACCTCAGCCTATAAATAAAACGATTAGAATTAAGGAATGGTTACATATTGATAAACCTGATGATAGTTGCGATGCTAGCAGTGAAAATGAGGAAAATGAAAGCGAATCTTCGGAAGAATTAAATGAAAGTATAGCTACATATAGGCCACAAACATCACTGCATGCTTCTTCAATGGATTTGGATTTTACGACTTCAACCCCAAAAGTTACTCTAAGGTCTAGATATAATTCTAAAATGGTAAGAGGACAACGACCATCATCAATTACCTGCATTACGCAGTTATCGAAATCTACAAACAGGTAAGAACGTCAATTTAATATAATTTTGTCTTAATAGGAAAATGTATTTCAGAATTGAATATAATACACAGCATCACAGCATTTCGGAATCAGCTTTAAATAAATTACCCCTGTCAATCAATATCACATCAATTGGTAATAATTCGACATCATCGACCGTTGAAGACAGCTGTGCCATGTTGAACGAACACAACTCACCAATGAGACGAAAACGCTTTAAACTTAAAAAGAAATCAAATGTAAGAAATGATTTTATATTGTTTTTATTCTTTATAACCATTTTTTAATTTTATAAAAGTATGACTGTATTTGATAATATTTTATATAAAATGAAAATCAAGATGATTTTTTGGTCTATAGTCTATGGTCTATACAATTTATAGAGATACGAAAAGACATTTTGGCTATATTTTGGGCTTGGTTAGTCTTAGATTGTAATTTCATCAAATTCAAGCTATTTCTGTTTAATTTTATAGTATTATGTTATTGATTTTTTAAAAATATATTTTAAGAAAATTTTTAGAGAATTGTTTTTAATAACTTTCGTTATTAATTTTAAAAATATTTAGGAATTTTTTTTTAAATTTAATATTTTTCAAATATATCTCTACTCACATAACACTGTTACGTTTTCAAACGTAAATCATGAAATCTTAAACGTTTTATGAAACATTACCCAGAAACACTATGAAACTCAACAAACTGCCGCTTCGTATTTTTGCCCACTTATAGTACTAGTACTAACTTGTGAAGTGCTACAACTTTGTCGCGTAATAATTTTTACGTACCTCAAAAATGGGAAGATAATTAATTTATTTGTCTGTTTGTACACTTCTATGGGGATATGGATATACTGAGTGTTTTTTTCAAAAGTATCACCATGGATATCTAAGAAAATTGGAACAAAACATAAAATCCGTGAATCACATCAATTTTAATTTTGAGGGGGGACGACATCTTTTGGCATACAGTTGACATGTGTATCACTTTGTGACATCTCATTTGAGAAGTTCTAAAAAATCACAACGAAAAACTTTTCTAAAAAACTATATACACACTTTATCTGAGTATGTTGTCTAGCTTTCTATAGCTTTACTTTCCCATTCTTTATAATCAAACTAAAATTTATATTATACATATTATATATTTATTATTATTAGATTTTACGAAAAAACGACGCACCATATAATAACACAATCGGAAGTCGTGAACGTATTGGCACGTTAGTTAAATCTGGTTCGTTCTCCGGACGTCCTTGTACTGTTACAACTTGTGATCGTCATACTGTTAGTGACCCATCCGCTATACCAATGGGACACGGTTTTGAAACTTCCACTACCAGTGGTGCCGACAGTGATGAAGAAAAGCACACTAGAAGGTATTTTAATCACCTCAGTTGATTGAAGTTATTTACTTTTATTTTTTAGAGTGCCAATGTTCAAACTAGGTGCCAAAACTAATTATCATTTAAAGGAGGTACGAGATGATAGTCCTGGTAAATTTAGCTTGAACACCAACGAAGAGCAGTCGAGTTCACTGTGTGATGAAATTTGGGATAACTATCAAGTAAGTAGTAAATATTTTAAGAATTTTAAAATATTTTATTTTTTTATTTACTTGGAATTTTCTCGATTAAGATTACAGTTATTTTTTATATTAATTATTCAAGTAAAACTTTTACAGTGGTGATTTTTTTTAAGGGTAATTTCATTGTCATACTAATCTCCATAAAAACTTTAACAAGCCTGGTGCTTAGGAATTTAAACTTTGTTGAGAACGAGAGAGAGAGAGATAGAGAAGATGTAAAATTGATGAGTGGAATTGAGATGGAGCAACATCAATATAAACAAATCTAATTTGAAAATCTAATTACTAATATTTGTCAATGTCAGATACAATTACTTTCATACACATTTAATAATTTATAAGCCGATCTTGGTGGTAGGGCGTAGCTTTGAGGGACCGTCAATGCTAGAGGTTTTGTGTTCGATTCTAGCGATTAATTTTTTTATCAAAATTGTAATAAATGTGTTACTTCTGCTGTGTGGTCGAAGCACGCTTATATTTTTTTATAATATATTTATTATACAAAGACCTATATCATTTTTTATTTATGATTATTTTTTAATGAAATTTTTATGAGGTAAAATACATCACAAGACCCTACTTTAACGCTAAAATTTACTTAAATATATTATACATTAGTTTTTTTAATGGACCGCTTGATATATATATATTAGCAATTTTATATTTGATTTTAGATTTTACGTATAAATCAAAATTTTCAGAAGTTTTGGTAATATAACCTTATTATGAAAAAAAAATTAGCAACAACAATGTAGCAACGTCTAAATACAATGGAATTATTGTGAAACATAACTTTGCCACATCTATTATAAATAACATACAGTGAAATCTCTGTTAAGCAGACACTGACTGTGCAACTAATTTTGTCCGCTTATTGGCGGTGTGCGCTTAAAAGAAAATAAGACACATATGGGTGTGTGTTGGTGTATTCTAAACTGTTTTGTTATAGGAGTTGTGCACTTATTGGAGGTGTCCGCAACTAGAGATTTCAGTGTAATTAGTATTTGAGTTGTAACTTATTTTTTCCAAAAGCAACCTTTTTGGACACCAAAAATACTTGTTTTGTAACAGTAAAATATTTTTAAAAAATTAGGCTGTTTCAAAACCGTTGGGATTTATATGTAAAATAGATTATCAAATACAATTTTGCTAAATTATACCGAGTGTTCCATTTAAAATTACAAAATTGTGTTATTGTGTAGAAAAAATTATGAACGAATTGCCTAATCGCTTTAACCTTATATAAACCTATATTTGTGATTGTATGTTTGATTTCTTTTTAGGAAAAATATCCCTCTGAAGCGTACAGTGAAGCACCTGATTCTGATGGAGCTAGGCGACTATTGGAGTTTGGCGAGGACTATCGCACTTTCTTAGGAAGTCAATCAGATTGGTCGACTCAATCAAGTCAATTTTCTCCTCAATTTCCACGCAAAGTAGGATTTTTGCAAATGAACGTTATTGATTCGGATAACGAAACAGATAATTTAAACCAATTACTTAACGATTCGCGCAGCCAACATTTGTACACGCAGAATGTTTTTCAGCAGCAGTTCACTCTTGGCCAAAACCAATATCTAGTCAATAACGACATGGTAAGTTAAAACATATATGTATAGTATTATTCTAAGAAACTTATCGTTAGCTTTGTGTAGTATTCCTTCTTTACTTCTCTTGAAAAGATATAATTACTTACATATAGTGCAACTAAAAATATTATAACTTTATTGGGAGTTGTGTAATTTACTTTGTAATAGTAAAAATTGAATGAATCAACATTATTATTACTATTTATAACTTTGAATTATAAAATGTATGTATATTAGGTTGCATAAAGTAAAATCACGTTTGATAAACAAATCCTCCCGTTTCTATTTTTTTTTTTCCCGACCGCTATCTTTCGTATCATATTGAATTTTATTGTTCCCCTTGAATTTATTTGGTAGAGACGAATTATTTCACGCTCTTTTTAGTGTTGTACCGATACATGAAAGATAGTTCTGTCTGCATGCAGATACAATTATTAGTGAGTAATATTTTAAGTATGCATCCAAGAGGTGGATCAATGCGGCAAAATATAAATAATTGATTACGCGAATAGTTATTTGTTTTTTGTTATTGCAATTCCGTGGTTCATAGATTAATAACAAAATTTCTTCTACGTGCAAAAGAGAAGATAAATTCAATCACTATATAATAAGAAGCCGACCAACGCCTTCAGGTTCCAGGTTTTTCATTTATTTCCTTTATTGCCTCTTTTAAATATTATTATTACTAGTGATGCCCTTGGGATCGACTTTTCGGCCGGAACCGGATACCACCAGATCCATCATCAAAAAGAACGAACGAAATCTAAATTTTTTTGTTATTTTTATTCAATAGAGAAAATATATTCTTGTAACTGCAACACAAAAAAATATATAAATTTTTATATAAGAAAAAAATAAAATTTATTAAAAAATTTTATAAATTTTTTTGCTTTTAGTTCAAAAAAGGCGTTTAACTAAAAATCGATCATGAATAACTTATTTTTTTCTCATTTTTTAAAGACATTTTTAAAAATTTCTTTATTTTCTTACATCAAAAAGATACAAAATGTTGAAGAGCAAATATATTTTTAAATTTAAAAATTATTTATGTAATTCATTTTTGATGTGGCTTTGTGCTTTATTGAAAATACAATCAAAGACTAAAGAAAAAAATTTCTAGAAAAGATAATGGCTGTCAGAGAATTTTTTGAAAAAAAATTACAAAATTATAACTGCTTATTAGAAAATCTACTTATAGAGGCTACTTTATATATATTTTTACCGCTGCATGCAACATTGTCCTGTTATGGGAGTTGTCCATTTATAAAAGTTGCTAGAGACACTATAATTATTTATTAAATATTAAAATCCTAATATTTTAATTTTTTTATATATACTACTATTTGTATTGTTCAAATTTCTGTTTTTTGTTTTTTTGTTGGTTTACATTTTATTAATTAATATAACGTGTTCTAATATTTGGCCGGATCCGCCATATACCGGATTTGGATCCGGTTTCGGCGGCATCACTAATCATTACCAATTATTCCTTTTCTTTATGGTCAATTCTATTTTAAATTAGCCACCGTAGGTTTGGAAATTAAAAAAAAAAAAATTTTTTATTCTTTAATTTTTTAGAAGCAAGATTATTTTAGTAGAAGAAAAAAACTTGAATTACTTTTTACTTTTTTAGTCATTTTTTAAATTCAACTTGAAAAATCTAATATAGCGTCTAAAAACTACAATTTTCACACAAATTTTTTTACTAAAAAACGTATCCGGAAATTATTCGTAGAATCTGAAAATGCTACAATTTTTTGTTCTAATTTTCTTTTGTTTGAAAATCTGAAAAACCGAATTTTTGCGTTATATGCGTAGTTAAAAAGCAGTTAATTTTAAATACTAACTGCAAAAATAGGATTTTTGTTTTTTTGCACCACGATGACTTTATCATCGAATCTGATAGCATAATACAATTCTGCAGAAAAATTGACATAGAAAATCATAGGTCCCAGAATGTGAATAGCAAAACAATATAATAAGCATATAGAATTAAAACAAATCAAAACAACCATGCTACTAATCTTTTTTCAATACTTTTAAATTGATTTGGTTTTTAGTTTGTACAAGTTAATTAATCTAACTTCTCTATTAAAAATATACTTATATTGTCATCAGTACTTGATATTTTGCATTTTATTTTTTCTTGTCCGGAAGTAATTCAGAGGGTATTTATTAAAACCATTATTTGCGTTATGAATGCAAATCATAAAAAGCAGTGATAAAGTGTAAATAAAAATTAATTTAAAAAAATCGATACTTAAAATATGTATATATACTTATTGAAATGAAAAAGAAAACTATTTGGTATTTTATTTTCTTTAAAATAAATCAAATTTTATAAAAAAAAGTGGAATGTGCGTTTTGATTCGTTTTAATTCTATTTGTTTATTATATTATTTTACAATGCACATAATTATAAGAATTATGATTTTCTGTGGCAAATTTTCTGCAGAATTCTATTATGCTATGAGATTCAATGAAAACGTTTTCATTATGGTGCAAAATATGGGTATAAAATAACCAGAGCTGATTTTGCAGATATTTTGCAAAGGTTTAGGGGCCCAAATCTATAAACAAAATTTAATTTTTTACTTTAGTATAGATAAAAATACATCAAGTTTGCTTTATGGGAAGTATTTAAAATGAACTGCATTTTAGATATGCTGGCACAATACAAAGAAAATTAGTAAAAAAATAATGAAAATTTCCGATCAATTGCGTTTTTTGGAATTTTTTTTCGTGTGAAAATTGTAGTTTTTAGACGCTATATAAGAGTTGTATAAAAGTTGAATTTAAAAAATGACTTAAAAGTAATTTGTTTCTTATGGTTTTCTATTATAATAATTTTGCAAAATAACTTTTGATAATGGTAGAATGAAAAAAAAAATAAAAACAAGATCCCTAACTTTAAATGGAATTGCCCTTATAAGGTTTCTAAATATTATCGCCATTAATCCGTCCCCTTTATGAAATTCCAATAAAATCATTTTTTAGATGATAAGATTATTGAAGTAAATTAAAATATGAGATATCCTTGAATCCCTAATTTAAATTTGTTGATTGTTACCAACATTTGATTTGTTTATATATTTTTATACATATATACATGCAAGTTTATATTTCAATAAACATTTATTTATTTAAGAAACGTTTGCCTTTAATTTTAAATTATTCTATCCATCAACTTCCGTATTTACATTTGTGGTTAAAAGGTCACTGTCAAGTGGTGCCCTTTATAAAATTGAACCCAAATTGGACCCTCTCCTCTTCTAAAAATAATTAATCGAGAGGTGTGAAGAATCTAGGGGGTTTAAAATTATTAATATAGTCTATAGTTTTGTAGTGCATCTTTTGTGTTTTATATTGTTAGTTATTGAATTAATAACAGTTTTTGGTGTGTATGTGTATATGTTGATCTAACATTCAGCATGACTTGCAATAATTCCGTTAATAAGTTCAATATTGGTCGATTAGCTCAAGAAGAGCTAGAATATGAATTGAATTTTAGAGGTTTTAGCGTAATTTGAAAATGTAATGAAATACGAAAAAGTCAGAATATATTATTCTGCTTATAAGGCCAGTCTAGAATTTGAGTTCATAGTAGTGGAAACAAAAATTAGCTTAATAAATGAGTTTGAGGGTGATAGAGATTCCAGTAATTCTCAAAAAATTATATCCAAGTTGAGTCATGTTATGGGTAGAATCAATCGGATAACAAGTAAGGACGATAAACAGTTGAGCGATCAGCCCATTTAAATACAATTATGAATTTGATTTCACTTTTGGCCAGGAAAGCTGATACTGAATATACTTCCTCAGTTATATGACATGTTACGATTAGAATTTCAACCTCTAAATTATCAAGATATACTTTTTATAGAAATTGAACGGAGAACGCAAGGTCCTAATGTCCTTTCGGAATGTTTGTTATCAAATGACCGGGTTATTTCACCGATTAGATAAAATTGATCAAAAGCCAAAAAATTAAAAATAAGCTTAACTAACTTAAACCGCTTCTAGTGGTAGCAGTTACAGTATTACCAGTTCTATCAATATGAATTTTCATTAGAGCAATCTAAAACCTTCAGAGTTGCTACCGCTGTACTCATAATATCACAGAAAAAAAACAAGAAAGACAATTCTAATATAATTGTTGAAGCAGCACAAGTTGTCGATGGCGAAATTTATGTAGATGAATTAAATTTTAAAAAAGATTGTGAAAGATAATCATTAATAAATAATTATTTTGGAAACATTTTAAGTATATTAAATAAATAATAATATGAATCGAACTATCATAAGGGTTCAAATGAAATTGCGTCTGCCCTTTACCATAGACTTAACACAGACAACATTGAAATTCTGAGGTTAGTGGTAGATGGATGTGGAGGCCAAAACAAAAATTCTAAAATAATGATCATGCTAACAATATGGTTGCTAACAAAAGCTCCCAATAATTTAAAAGAAATTGAAATAATATTTCCTATTGTAATTCATTTTTACTTGCTGACTGAGTGTTTGCCCGATGATTCAATTTATTGATGTTATTGGCAGCCCTTAACAGTATGAAGATATTTTCTCAGATCATGGAACTTCATTTTTGTCTTAGATAATAATGATATTGTGTTTGAGTGGAAAACCATTTCACAAGAGATTCTCAAATCTCCCAGCCAATGGCATTTTAAATTTGAGTCTGCAAAAAGATTTTAAAAAAATCAATTAAAAAAATCTATATTATTTAGAGGAGAATCAAATTATAGCGTGCAATTTGGGAGCTTTAAAAGTGTTACTAGAAGACAACACATCCAGATGCCATTGAAGGAGATGTTAATATAAATCCTCTAAAAATAAAAGAAGTCAATAAACTTTTTTAACTATACATTCTGGCAATAACTGGAGTATAATACAAGATCTTCACTACTTTAAAACTGTCATGCAATGACCAGTAGAAGTTGCAGCAGAGATTCACAATAGTGAATTAATCAATTTTAAATTCTAAAAATGTTTACATAACAATTTCTGATTTTAAATAATATTGCTATCTTTATGATATCATTTGTTGAATGTGCTAAAAACAAACTTGAACTCACAAAAAGTTGTAGCGCGTTCTTGCATTTTCTGAAAAATCATTTATCAAGGAGGTGGCTGATTCTGGAACTAGACGACTCATATAAGATATTATAAATATAATTTTTTATAAATACTTCTTTATTACATTATTATACTTTTGTTATTTATATTTGGAAAATCGAAATATTTTAAAACAAATTTTAATATTGCTGATGTTTCAAAAATGTTTTTATTTTCTTTGTCAAGTCAAATAACTCAACATTATTTTATAATTTATTTACTAGTGTATTATGTTATTATATTTTTGTTCGATAATATTGTTAATTGATATCTACATATATTTAAATAATCGAAGAAATATAATCCTGCTAATATTGCAAAAATGTAATTGTATTCTTCACAAAGGCAGATAAATTGTTATATTAATATTTAATAAAGTATCTGTCTTGACAAAGAAAACAAATACATTTTTGAAACATCGGATCGGCAAGTTTATAATTTATTTTAATCAACATCATTAAACAAAAATATAATGACATAATAGAACAGTTTCTCAGATTATTTATTATATTATTATATTATTTATTATATTTTTTATTGAAACTCATCTCAATGGCTTATTTATTTAATTCCTATAATGCACAGTGCACTTCACAATGAACAAATTAAACAATAAAAAACCTGTAAGTTCTACAACTATTAACTATAGTAACAGTTCAGTCAGTTCAGTTCACATGGCCAGGGAGGGAGATAGTGTCAACAGCATTATACTGTCGGTGTACCAACCACGTACTAGGCTCAAGCTTACTAAATTTATATTGCCGTTCGCTATGCACTCAAAGCTGTGTTAATTGCAAATTTTAAAGTTTATATCCATTTCGGACAAATTTCTTGAAAAAACGTAATCTTGTAGTGTTTTTTAAACGTTTTGCTGTCATTGTAAGTACAGATATATTGAGATTGTTATATAATTTATACACATATTTTATATATTATTATACACATGTTTTTGTTCACTAATATTGATTAAAATAAATTATAAACATGCTCGTGTTTTTCAGATACGTTGTTAAATCATTTTTCTGCCATTTCGAAGAAAACAAATACATTTTTGCAATACAAGTAAGATTATAATTTATTTTAATATTCTTTGATTTTTCAAATCTATTAATGATATTATTGAATAAAAATATAATAACAAAATACACAAATAAATAAATTATAAAATAATGTTACAAGTTATCTAGCCTCACGGAGGCTAAAAGGAGGATTAAAATTTATTTTAATATAGTTTATTTTCCCAAATATAGATGATATCATTTTAAAACAATATTAAATAAAATAATAATTTAATACAGAAGTGTTGAAATATATTTATAATAATAAAGTCAAAGTGAGTGTTGTGTGTCCGCGTTATTTTGTTTATTTAATATAACTATCAGATAATTAATTTTGTTTTCAAAATAGTTTCTATTAGTAATAATTTTTGACTATCTTTTCTGTGATTTATTTCTTCTGCATAAATTTCCTCGTCAAAAACTTGTTCTGCTTGTCCTAGATAGGGTTATCGTGTGGTTTGGCCTCTTTTGTTTGATGTTCTATGATCGCTCTAATGAAAATCAATTGCAACTAGTACTACTTATAATGAAAATTTAAATAATTAAAAATTTAAAAAATTTTAAATTAAAATTTTTTAAAAATTAAGCATTTAAAATTAAATAATTAGAAAATTAAAATAATACTAAATGTAATCTGAAGCAATATCAACATGTAGAAACTGTAAAAAGGGGGTGAATACATAGTTACATTGTCGAAAATCATCTATAAACACTTTTAGAAATTTATTTCTTATCAGTATGGCTTTATTTTAACTAATAATTGATAACAGTGAAATATGAAAAATAGATAAAATAGGTAAGACAAATATAACTTACATAGTTAACATCATTCACTAATAAAATTTGAAATGAATTTTGAAATAAGTGTCAATATATAATGTCATCTAATGGATAATTTTAGATTATTTAATTATACAGTGACCGCCAAAAAGTATGCGCTATATGGAAAACATTTTATTATGCATTTCTCTAAAAAATTTTAGTTTATTCTTTACAAAAAGTTGTGTATGTGTCAAAATCTATCTAGTTTCGTTTAAATATAAAACGTAATCTAAACTTAATAAGAAAATTGAGTTTTTTTCAATTGTCAAAATCTGAAAGTACGATATTTCTAAAATTACACATATTTTATTTAAATTTTAATTTTGGGATTTGTATTTATTAGGTATATTCACTTGTTTTACAGATTCTACATTGCTTCAGATTATATTTAGTACACAAAAAGTCACAGTGTATTACTATGCAAATAGGTTTGTCTGCTGTAATGTTGCATTGTTTAACGGTATATAAGTTTCAATTAATTATCTTATTTTATAATTTTTTTAATCTATAAACTTTCAATATTGCAATATTGGTTGTAATGCGCAATTTGCTTTGGTATACTGGATGACAACTGAAACCATACCTTTTATATTTGCGCATGTTTTCTTCTGACATTTTTATAGCTTAAAATTAGACCCTACTTATCGGCTAAAAAGTAAAAAAATGGCATTTCCGGGTTAGGTCGGAAATGATACCAATTTTGTAATTTTAAATGGAACATCCGCTATATTTTTACAATTTTTTATTTTGTGATTTATTTTACGTATAAATAACAATTTTCAGAAGTTTTGGTAACATAACCTCATTTTTTTTAATGGTTTTTAAAGCACAAAAAAATTGTAACTTTTCTAATATTAATAATAATATTGTTCAAATATTTTTGGTGTCGATTGATAGCAAAAAACCAAGGGAGTTGCATTTGATAGAAGTAAGTTCAACTTAAATACTTATTATGTCGTTTATTACTCAATTTTTAATAATGTGGCAAAGTGATATTTTCTCTAATAATTCCATTGTATTTACATGTAAAGAATTAATTTCGATTTTTTTTTTCAAAATGATGTTATATTACTACAACAACTTTTGAAAATTAGTATTTATACCTAAACAAATTCAAAAATGCAAAAAATACTGGGTGTTCTATTTCAAAATATAAAATTGGCATGGAGGCAAGTACTACCGTTAGTTCCTCGAACTTAGATATATAAGTGTATATGTGTAAGATACCAACTTGCCTCTACCCTAAAATTTGGCAAACATGCTATTTTGGTGTCTAGAATCGATTGGTACTTGTATACTCAGGGATGCCAACTCGCCCTTTTACTCATCCCATTTAAACTTTTGAAGTGCTTGTTGAAGGGGAGGGGGACAGTGACAGATATTTCAACTGTATGTCAAAAGATGTCCCCCACAAAATAGAAATCGATAAAAATTTATCGATTTCTATTTTTGAGATTTTTGAGATATCCTCATATAGCTTTGACAAAACAGTCTATATATATATA
>JARJEC010127834.1:0-33920 GCA_030264575.1 Tachinus sp. AB-2021
TATTATTACATTACTAACACCTTTGATAATTTAATAAGTATTGTAGACTAGTTTCCATAATTATGTCATTTTCAATGTAATTTCTTTTTGAATATAAGTAATATAAACTTATAATCTAATATAAATAGCGCAGTAATCGATAATTTAAATAATTGATTATATAGGATTGTTAAAATATTAAATATTTTCGAAATAAACATTTTTAGTTATTTTTGGAATTTTCGAAAAAAAAAAACAAATTTGTCGTAGTCGATAATTGGTTTTAACAAAATATTACCAACGTTTTTAAAAGTTTCAGTTAATCCTATAAATTATTTTTGCAAAATTTTGGATTCTTGCCATTGTTGACAATTAAAAAAATTTCCAATTAAAAAAATTTTTGCATAATTGACTTTAAGTTAAAGTTATTAGAATAAGTTTTGTTTTTTACAAACAAATTAAACAAAACAAAGATTTTATTTAATACAATTTTATTAAAACTTTCTAAAAGAATTTAATAAAATTTTCCATAAGTCAACTTTGCTTTTTGGAATTATTAAAAAATCTAACATAAACACATATTCTCTAAGGCATTAAAATATTTTTTTTACATTTTTAGGATTTTTTTAAATATGTAAATTTTATTTGTGTCTTTAATTTTCAGAACCGCAAAGTCAAAGATGATCAATTTTATTAAAATTTTAAGTATACTTAATATTTATGTAGCTTTTTAAAAAGTCAATTTTTTAATTAAAAATACTATTTTTATATGTATATTGTTGTTGATTAAAAAGTTATAAATTTATTATAAAAAAAGTGAACATTTAAAAAAATTGTAAAGTTGTTTCTTAAATTTAATTTAATTCAAATAATATTTTTCTTCATTATTTCATATTAAAAATGCCTCATTCGTTCTTTTTTAATATGAATATATTTGACTTTTAGAAAATTGAATTAAAATATATCGTAATGTCTGATTGATACCTGACATGGTAGCTTATTAATTATAATTTAGATTCTTATTATTGCAAATATTTATTGCTATTATATAATTTGAAACGAAGGTAAAAAATATTAATCAATATTACTGGATTCATGAAAGATTTTTATAATATTCGGTAGCCTGGGGCATTCTCATAGAGTACAAACGAATCGATAGGTTGCAGATTTATTCCCCTTTTTATTAATAAAACGCGCGCTTTGTAGTCGCCGGATTTACAGATCCAATTTATTTTTAGCGAAAAATATCCAATCAGTTGTTAGTGTATAAATATAGTTCGCAAGGTGTGCTTGTGATAATTCCCGCAGGAGAAATAATTTATAAATCCCAGGGAGTTTAAGTAAATAATGAGTGAGATCCGGGTCCTGCCGTTTTCCGTTTGTCGGTTGGCGCGGCAACTCCGCAGGATGTATAAGGATAACTGAGTCCTGGTTGTAGCCTGCGGCGGGGCGTTTCCCCAGGCTGCCATTGGCTGCAGGAGCAACGCTAGAGGTGGAGTCTAAAACTCTCTCCTGCTGGTTACCCCCGGGGTCCTCCGCGGGGCCCTACCTCAGGCCCAGTTTCCCTGCAGCCGTTCTCTTGAATACATTGCGATCAGAGTGCGCGAGAGATTCGCAACAATAAATAACAACAAAAGCCGATCGATTAGAATCAGTACAAGCAGTTATTATAAATAGTGTAAGTATGCTGCAGGAGTGGGAGCGCAGGGTTTATCGCTATTTTGATAGTGGGGAGACAATCAGCCGCGTTGCTTTCTAACATCGGTGGCGCTCGCTTTATTTTTTTTCGCGCTAGATTAAATTGCTTCAATGCAAATCATTCAATTACGTTATTATCCAATTTGAATTGTTTCGCAATAATTACACAAACACAGAACACGTTGCGTATGACACATAACACATTATGTTGATCAATTGTCACAGGAAATAATTATTAAGGCATTCATTATGATAATTTATTGCAATTGTTGCACATAAATCATATCAGATTAAAATATTTAAATTCATAGGCGGGTTATTTTGAACCAACTAAATTGCTATTAATTTGTTAATCTAATTACTTAAAATTATATACCCTGCATTGTTGCTGCGTTCGGGGTCTAAATAAACATCTACAAAAAAATTTTATAATAAAAATTTATTTTTATAAAAAAATATTCTTTCAATTTTAAGTTTTACTTAAATGTGTTGACATATTATATATAACATTAATATTAATCATTATAAAAATTAATATTTTTTTACTCGGATTAATTATTCGGATAAGCATTACTTTTTTGTATTTCTTTATGCACCTTTGACTTCTAAGGTCATTGGAAGCATTAGTTAGCTTTGTAGATAGATCACGTTTATGAAAACAAAATCAGAATTTTGAATAAAGTCTTTGTCGTCTTTAAAGTTTCGATTAGATATGCCACTACAAAAATTGTTTAAATTTCGTATTTTCTGTATCAAATTGCTTTCGTTTTTGGGAATTATTTGGATTATCCGTCATAATTGCCAACATGTATCTGATAATGTATCAAAAATATACAAACTTTTTTAAATAAAGTTGCTTTATATAAATGATTTTCTGCTTACACGGTAATTCAATATTCTGTATATATATATATATACGTTTATATTCACTGAAATTAATTTTCAAATTAGGGTATATTTGCCATTTCTTGTAAACAATATAGGATAATATACTAACTGTCTAGAACATCAATGCAAATATGTTTTCTTATACATCTTTTTTGAAAATCATTTTTCTTCAATATCATTTTTTTTTTAATTAATTAAGATTTGAAATCACAAGACGCGTGTATGATGGTCTAATGTCTATTCACGGACTAGTGAGATTTTACGTTGACATTTGAGATGGCTTGAAAGTGATGATTCGTATCCTGAATTACAAATTGATTTTGTAATTATAAATAAAACTTTCTAAATTAATATTTTTATAAGATTTTTTGTTTTATTTACAACACATATATTTTTTTAGATTGGACGTTTTTTATATTTTTTAAATTGTGTAGGCGTTCTTTAAATTTGAAAAAAAAATTCGCAAAAATTCTTAATCAAATTACGATGCGACTTTCTTTCTATCAGAGAGCGCATAATTCAAGTAGATGTAAGGCCAAAACTGATATTTTCTACTTTATTTGGGTTACACAAATACTACATGTAACAATCGCATAGCGCGACGACGAGCAAAGCAAAACAGTATTATTAAAGTAAAACTTTTATAGTGATATCTAAGGAATAAAAGTCTGTGTTATTAACTCTTAACTGGTGGGGTACGGGTCAAATTTGCGCTGCCGAGGCAATTTTTGCTTCTATAACTGGCACTATATAAACTAGAGGTCGCAAGCGTACTAAAACTTTTTCCTCAATATTATATTGCCGCCATCAGTTCTTTACGTTAAAAATAATCTACTTATCTTATTGAATTAAATTCGATAAGATAAGTAGAATGTGGGCGGACGATAGTATAAAAGTAAAGGTGGATTCGATCGGTCTGTTTTTAATTTATATATTTGTATTACACGGGTTTTGACACTAATTACGTAGGTTTTGTTTTCTGCATTTGATCTTCTCAAAAGCGCCATCTATAGGTATTTTACCTTCTCCTAAAGAGAGAAAAAAACTTTTTTGTATTTTGCAATTTTTAGTGAAACAAAATATGCAGATTTTAGAGATATACAAATTAGATTATATGAACTTTTGTTATAAATTTCATAGATTTCTTGTAAATAGACAAAATTCTGCTTTTCGACATTTATAATGCGTTTTTATGAGTTCGGTATTAAAATATCGATCTAAATCTAGTTTAATTCAATTTTTAGACTTTAATTACTATAGAATTCACCAACAACCTATCTTTATTTGTTATTCTGTCTCAAATCGGGGCCATTTATGACGATTTTTTCGGAAAACGGAAATTGAGCACCTCGTGTTGCTAACTTAACCAATCGAAACGAATTTTCAATTTTTTTTGTTTACTTTCCGTATATTCTCTAAATTTCATAACGTTATCTCCAACACTGTTTGATTTATACATTTCACACACATACACACACAAATATTTTTCTAAAAACCACGTATTTAGACTCAGGGACCTCCAAAACCTATATTTTCGATGAAATTTCAATTTAAAATTTCCCTATATAGAGGGAAAAAGTAAATATATATAAAAGTTATGCAATAACTTTCTAAAATTATGTGTTTTAAATAACTGTACTTGATGGTACTGCGCCAATTTGACTGTTCCATACCAAATTTTATTTAGATGTTGCTTATATTTTGAATTTTTTTCTAACATAGTCCCCAAATTTTAGAACAATATCATAAAAACTGTTTGAGTTATGCATGACACACATACACACACTTATACATATATACAGAGATTTTTCTTAAAAACACTTTTTTAGACTCGGGGTTCTTCAAAACGCATATTTCCGTTGAAATCTCAATTTCGAATTTTTTGTATGAATCCAATACTTTCCCTATATACTTTTATTTTCATGAATAGAAAATTTTGTGCGTCACACCAGCAATGATAGAAAATAGAAAATTATTGGTTTCTAGATTAAAAAAGAATTATATATCCTTCATTCTAAATGGTTTTTGGACATTTTGGAATATTTATTTTATATTGCAATATTTTTAAAATATAATTAAAAAATAATTTATTGCATTTTTTTAAATATTTGTTTTACTTTTTTGAGCTTATTTAATTTATTACAAATATTTTTTGATGTTATACATTATTTTAGAAATATTGAACCCCACGATGCTTTTTTAAATTTTATTGTACTACAAAACACACATGGTTTAATCGGGTTATCCAATAAAACACCAACTCTCGTTGTTTGGTCTTGTTACTTGTTAAATTGGTGAGAAACAGTTCAGTGGTTGCGATAATTTTGCTATGCCACTCAAACTCAACAAAAATTGATAAAAAACAATAATAGGCAATTTAAAAGGAGCAACAGTTAGAAAAAAACAAAAATAATTTTAATTTTATGACTTTATGAAACAAAATTATACATTTTTCTTAAAGTTTTTTTTATTGAATATAACTAAACGCATAAAATAGCAGTTTTCACAAAAAAATCAAAAAAACTTAATCAATTGGACATTTTCTGTAGAATCTAGAGCATACTCTAGACATCTCTCGTGTTATGCGTCCGTTTCTACCGTTGCGCAAAAACGCTTTCCATAGGCCACACTATTTTGGTTGTACTTTAAGTGTAAATAAAAATCAATTTTAAAAAATCGTGACAAATTTTAAGTATAAGAAATAATTGAAAAATTTAAAAAGGTAATCAATATTTTGATAACAAATATAAACTATATTTATATAATGAAGTCAAAGTGAGTGGTTGTATGCCCTTCTTGTGAACGAATAAAGGAAGCTAGAAATGTCTAGAACAACCAACCAAATTTACAGGCAACCATTAGCACGATGCCTATTCTGGCCATACAATCAAAATGATTAAGTTTATTATCAATTATCCAAATCTACACACGTTACAAGCAGCAACAATCAAATGCATATGCATACAATTGTTTTACTCTTCATAAGACATCATCAGTGCACCTCAGTAATTTCCGCATCGCATTGAAACAAAATGAACCAAATAATTGATTAACGTGTTTTGTGACAATGCAAGTAATAATGAAATCAAAGTAATATATACTTATTGAAATAAAAAAACCACTGTTTGTTAATTTATTTTCTCTAAAGTAAATAAAATTTTATGAAAAAAGAGTAGCATGTGCGTTTTGTATTTTGCTATAATTATGGGACCTATGATTTTCTCTGTCAAATTTTCTGCAGAATTGTATAATGCTATCAGATTCAATGAAAAAGTTTTCATTATGGTGCAAATGTTATAAAATAACCAGAGCTAACATAAGTTGTTTTTGTTGTTATTGCGATTAGAAGATCAATAAAACCAAAATACACAAACAAAATTTTATATTTTACTTTAGTTTAGATACAAATACGTCAAGTTAAGTTAAACCTAAAAAATGACTTTTAAACTAAAAAAAAATATTTTTTTACAGTGTTTGACTAAAATAATCTTGCACTTGTAACTTAAATAAATTAAAAACTATATTTTTGTAATCCATATGTTTATAAACTTTTATAAATACGCGTGCTAAATATAACTACTTTGTTTTTGGGCAATTTCTTAAAAAGGTTACCGGACAGTACATATTGTAAGTAATATCTTTTGGAAGTATTTTTTCTAGTTCTTTAAAATGATATAAAATAAAACCGAAAAACAGCATTTATTTTATTTATTCTTTTACTTTTGTTGTGTTTTTGTTGATGCCACATTTTTTTCCTCATCTGTTTTTCCCTTCTATACTTTCTATATTTTATTGATTCTATTGAAACCTAAGTCTAAGAATTTGCTTTTGGTTTTTATATTCCGTTAACTCCACATTTTTTTAGTAAGTAATATAAAGATACTAGAAAAACTATCAAAAATAATCTGTTATATTCTTTAGTCTTGTAGCAACGTGAAATTGGATTTTAAACTTTTTTATTAGTTTTTTTTAAATTTAATTGACGGATTGGCGTTGTAATACCGGTTGCCTATAGAATATATTAAGCTGGTTTGATGAAGTAAGAGAAATGCTCTAGTTTAGGTTTAGTAAGTGTCTGATTAAGCTGTTGTTCTCATCATACTCATCATCACTTGTGATAGGTTTACTAAGGGCAGTGCTGTAAAAAATAAATAAATTATTGGGGCATGTCAGTGGCTCTCTTGTCGGGGTTAATAATCTATATCACCAAATTTTAAAAATATTTTAAATTAACTTTAATACAATCGAATAAAACAATATTTATATAAATTAAATAGCTAGGATAATTAAAATATGCTACTATTAAATATCATTATAGGATATTATGATCTGGGATGCAAGAAAAAAATATGAAAATGTATGCCGTCTAATCATCTAATAACACAACAATTTGCAACTAATTTTACAAAACAAACCCGGAAACGATTGCATAAAACAACAAAATTCATTATTCATGCTATTCAAATGATGCGTGTCCTCTTCCCGTGTTCTTCAGCAAACATTTCAATCGATACAAAACACAACGCAGCAGCACGCGCCGACTTGCATTAATAAATATTTATTAAAACGCGAGGCAGTTGAAACTGAAGAAAACTATTATCGATGCAAATTTATGACAAATATGATTAATGCAGTTTAAATTACTAATAATTGAGTTGTAATTTGTATTAATGACAACCTATTAATAATCCTGTTGCTGGCCCAAAGGTATCGGAAATTTCACTAGCACTAGACACAAAAAAATGTAAATTATTAATAATATTATAGCTTTAAGACATTTTCGGTTGATTGATTGTGATGCTGTGTGGGCCGCCGTTTCCGCGTGTTTTACCGGATGGTTTTTTTTGGCTTCGTGACAGGATTGTTAGAAAAATGATTTACGCGCAAATCATTGCCATTATTATTGTTTTAACTTTGGTTTCAGATATACGAGTTGAAAGGTCGCAGCAGGAAGGATACGATCCTGCTGTGCAGGTGTTTTGGTTAATACATGTCGTTTCTCGCTACCCTGGATTCCAACACTTGGCAGGTATGCAATTTTATTAATTGACTTAATTTTTTATCAATATTTTGTTGTAACAAGGCAACAGAATTGCATTTTTATTACAAATGTCGTAGATTATAAATAAAATAAATTCAGTGTAAGAAGACACATACTGCCTAGTCTATGAAACACTAATTAACTAATTAAATATGCACAATTTATTAACCAAATATTTTGATATCATTCTCTTTTTTTAAATTTTATTGTTTATAAAAAAATAAAGATCTATCAATTCTAACACATCAGATAAAAACTAATAATATTTTTTTAACATTTTATTGTCAATTTTATTACTAGTTGACTTGATGTTTTGTAGTGCTCTTTTCCACCAAACAAACTGAGTTGTGAGTAAACACCAATTTTATTCGATGTTACCGGTTGCGGTGGGTACAGGAACACAACTCAAACAGTTGCGTCACATCCAGGTTTTTTAAAAGTCTAAAATGTCTGTTGCTTTCAACACGAGTAGCTGTTTTGTCTGTTTTGTGGAAAATAAGAATTATTTAATTTAAGTTCTTGTAAAATAAAATGTGAAGTAATAAAATTTAAAACAAAATATAATTTACCAAAAAATTCCTTTGCCGATATATATCTTTTCTTGCAAATTTTTTGGAAAGCGGTGGATTTTAAAACTTTTCAAAAAAATTGATTTGTTAATTTTAGTTTTGAGTTTCTTGGATATAGTAAAATATTATACAATTTTTCTTTTTTGTTACTTCTTTTATTTATAATTTGCTCTTACTTTTGTAGTATCTATAGATTTATTCTTAATTTAATATTTTAGATTGTTTACATTCTTGACAAATTGATTATTTTTGTTTAAATGCTACATTAAAAAAACAATTTTATTTGCAATAAAAAAAATTGCCCTCACAAAATTTTTACCAATTCATAAATAGTAATTTGTGAATGAACCCATGTCTTCCATTTTTGTTTCTTTCAATTGATCTTTGAACCTCATCTTTTTGAAATCTGAATTTTGGTCTGGCATTCCTTATTTTGTAAAATTTGATAACGCACGTTAACGATTCAAATGATTGCTTATTTTTAAGAGTGTTGTATTAATCATTTTTTCAGCTGTATCATTTATCCATTACGTTGAAATTGTGTTTCTTACAAAAAATAAATTTTCTAACATAATTTTGATATCAACAAGTGATTATTGGTTGTAATATATTGACCTTTTTTCAACAATTTCTGGAACCTGTGAAAAAATATTAAAATCAAGATATTTATAAATTAAACCTGGAAGTTTACAACTACCTGCAAGGACAATGATAATTTTGTTTTGAATCAAATTTTTTATTTAATTTAAAGTGCGTGCTCCATCTTAACAAATTTTTGTTGAGAACACAATTATAACTGATTTTAAAATTATAAACATTTTAAATTACCCAATACATCTTGAAAAAACTATATTAAACAATTCTGGCCACATCAGTTCATAAAAGGCAACATAAATTTTTTAAAATTATCTTTCAGGTGTGTTTTTCTGTGTTGTTGACAACATATATTAAAACAGCAGCCCTACTTTTCCACTTTTTGCATTTCATGTATTTACGTAATGTGTTAGTTCAGTTTCCATAACTTAAGAAATAAACCAAATATAAGCCATAATAGAAAACGTCTAATTGTCTCATAAAATTAGCTCCAGACAACTTTACCAGAACTTTTCTAGTATTTCTAGATAGCCTATAATAACGACTAATTATTATATATAGTTATCTTTCGCACAAAAAAACTGATTCAATTACAATGCGCTTTTTGTATTGGCTTTTTTGGTAAAGACTCTAATTATCAATATTTTCTTCTTTTCTTCTATAATTTTAAGAGATTCACCAGTAACTTTTTGTTCATTGCAATACCAAGATAAAGTGCTAATAACAAAATTACAACTAAGAGTAAGAAAATAAATGTAAAATTATTTTTGGGCAATAGTCCCTATATTCTTTGTATATTTTACTAGTGCACTATGTGCACTTGCATAATATTCAGGTATATTGCGTGTACTTGGAATATAAGAGTTGAGTCATTCTTCTACTAAAAATATTAGTTCACAATCAATTATTCAGATTTTTTACAACGTTCTAAGGATTTGCATTAGAATTCATTTTGTTGCAACAATTGTCTTTGTGGTTGCTAAACATGTTCCAAAAATGTGGCTAATTTTGAATTATTTGTTAAATTATTTTAAAATCAATTTTAAATTTTTAACAAAACTTGACAAAAGATGAAATAAAATAAATACCTTTATCACCGGCTTGCTATTAATAACCGGCACTTTTTTGAGTTATAAAATTGACTTTTTAAAATTAATTTGATGTGATAAATATAAATAAGCAACTTCGCAGCGGTGAATATGCCCCCACTGGCAATGACAGCATGTTTGCTGGTGGTCCCACGAGAACGTTGTTTGGCATACGAGATGTTCGTTCTTGCAACTTTTTCTTCACAAAAAATCACTGATTTTATATAAATCTAAGCCTATATTGATGATAATAAACATAAATGTCTAATGTTCGTTCCATATTTTATATTCATATTTTAGATTAAAATTTATTAAAATAATATTGAGCTAATCATAAGTTATTTTAAAGTATTATTTTATAATATCTATTACTGATTGTAAAAATTAACGCAACGTTCTGAAAAAAGTAATCGCAAACCAACATACAGAAATAATTCAATACTTTTTATTAAAACTTTTCAAAATACTTTTCATTGCAGCAAATAAATGAGTCATTTTATTATTGCATTTCTGGAGGTTTTTCGTGTAGTATGCTTGGGGGAAAAGGAGAAAGGGGTTGGAATTAAGTTATCCCTTAACGAAGCCGCAGTTATTCCACTCAAAGACAATATTAAATATTTTTTATTTACTTGAGCCGCTTTGATGACAAGACAGTGAACAATATTTGAATAAAGCTCCTTTATTTTACTTATTTGCATAATGTTGTTAGAGAGGAAATTTCTCCGTCTCTCCTTCGTTCGCAGACAAAACAACGATGCGGGAAATTGTTGTTTTTAATTTTTGTTTCATAACGGAACTCGAAACTAAAATTTGGTGATGCTAAAATGTATCAACAATATTAACGTGCAAACTATAGTGTTTTTGTAAATACATAGGTTTTATATTAATTCGTTGATGTATTTATGGAAAGAAAGAAATACTACAAATAAATTGCAGTTTGCAATTTCAGCGCAATCGATCGAAAATGTAATTTGCCAGTAAATGTTAACTTTTATTATATTAAGTTGCCTAAAACTTGTTTGCAACTTTTCAAATTGTTGATTTATTCAAATGTCAGTATTATATGTAAACAAATAATTTCACGTTTATCGAATAACTTTTGACATTTGATTGAAACTATAATTGCGTTTATTTACAATGAAAAACTAGTATATTTATTGTTTTATACTTTAAAATTGGTTATCAATCCAATCAACTTGTTATAGAGTTTTATATTTATTATTTTTTAATATTTAATTATTTTTATTAAATAAAAAATATTTTTTTATATTATAAACCATAATACAGTATAATTAGTAATCAAACTATAATAATTTTTTTGTGAATTAAGAGCATATATAATGAACTCTCAACGTACAACGATATAGTTTTAATAGAATAAAAAAAGTGTCAAGTTGTAAGGAACAAACTTTTAAAGGACACGCAAATTGCGTACGACACTGACGACATAAATAATTTTAAACTAAATTTATAAACAAAAATTTGCTAGTATTGTCTAACTAAAATTGAAACATTCAAGATTTTGACCGCACGTATAACAGATTTTAGGCCAGTTGGTAGTGTGAGTCACAAACCATTTGAAAAACATTTTTGTCAAGCCCAAACCTGCAGTTTTTGGATTTGTTGCGCCGTTTCTGAGGAACAAAGTCTGATTCATAAAGAGTTTGTAAATAATAACAATTTTTTTAATTAATATTGGCTTCAATGTCAAAGCAAATTTAATAATTAGTTTTTAGCAGAAGTTAATTTTCAAATTTAATAACTTAAGTTGCACTATAATAGTTGTTGAACCATATGTTTATTAGAACTATTTAGTTATAAAACATTATTAAAGACATAAGAAAGGTACAAAAAACAAAAAATATATACTTCATATATCTTAGTATGTTTTTATAATAAAAAACAGATTGAAATTAGAGTTAAAAAATCAAATTTTAGAAGAAAATTGGGTTTAGAGAAAATACGAGAGATAAATGACGCGATGTATACACTTACCAATTGTATAAAACAAAGTTTTCACAAACAAAGAAAAACTGTATGCTCCTTTTGTAAATAGACCAAAATGGTACAGATATTAAAAAATTTAAATATTAACCTAGAAATTATTCAAGCAATTGAAGATATCTACACAACAACAATGAATGTTGTAGAATTAAACCACATTTGTTCTAAAATATTTTATTACAACAAAAGATTTAAGACCAACATTTATTGCTAACATTTGCGGTTTAGAAAACGATCTCAAAAAGGTTACGGTGGTGAAACGATGTACGGAAAACAAAAAAATCTTGCCGCCACTATTAAAGAGCTCAAAGAAATTATGACTAGGTTCAAATAATACCTGGAAAAAAAAGACATTTTAAACTACAATAAAACTAAAAATATGATTTTTTAAAGAAGAAACAGGCGGAACTAAAAAGACTTTTTTCTCGGGTTGTAAAAGCATAGATATAGTAGATAATTTCAAGTACTTAGTATACCACTTTGATTGCAATATCAGCCACAAGAAACAGATTATATATAACGCTAGAAAAGCAAAAACAAAAACGTGATAGCTGGAGTATCGGAAAACTTAAATTAGGATTGCACTAACAAGCAAAAATGGTTATTTTTGATACAATTGTGAATGCAATTTTAACATATAAACCGGAAGTATAGAGATGGGAAAACGAGAGGATATTAAAAAAGTCCAACATAAGTATATCAGATCGACTACGATTGGAGCAAAATACTCCAGATTATATTATCATGCAAAAAGCGCGAAGACAACTAATACAAATCAAAGCAATAGAAAAGAAATAAGATTTTTTTTTAAATCTTATACAGTGACATTTCTATCCTGCATAATATAGGCGAATGGGCGCAACTAAATGAAAATAGAAACAGATGGTTAGTAAAAAAGAACAAACAATACTGGAAACTATAAACCAATTACTCACAATAAATATCGCATATAAGTTGTATGCTTGTATAATAAAAAGCAGATTGGTATTTGTAGATTAAAAAAAACAAATTTTAGAAGAGATTCAAATGGGATTTAGAGAGAAACAAGAGATAAATGACACAATATATGCACACATCAGTTATGTATAATACAAAATCAGTTTACTCAATAAAAGAAACTGTATGCCCCTTTTGTAGACCTGAAAGGAGCCAACTAAATAAAAAAAGAAAAACATGGTTAGAAGAAAGAAAAAATATTTTTAGAATCGATGGAGATATTAAAAAAGTTCAACCTTAAATACAAAAATCTGTTAGTGTTACAATTACATCAATATATGTTAAACCATGACTACTCCCACGAAGATAAATGAAATATTGAGAGATTTAGATGCGGAAACGTGGAATGGAAACAAAATTTGTGTTTAAATGATGAAGTCCGCTATGCAGGCTAGGCAATAAAGATAATATGAGTTTAAAGCACTGGATCGACGATTGTTGTATTATTGTAAAAATGGAAGTGAGTGGATGGAAAATAAATGAGGTGTTAAACAAATATGGAAGAGGTTATAGAGTGTTAACATATACCAATTGTTCTCGTAAATGCCGTAGCCCCAGCGTTCGGCTCGACTCGGCGGTGGAAGGGGAACGAAAAAGCCACGCCACTGAACACTGCTATTCTACGCATGCAGACTGAGGTGCGTTATTGAAGGAAACAACTTGCTCATATTGAACAATACTTGCTTAAAAATAAGAATAACAAATTCGTACCATAACGTACACTCTTAATGAAAGAATTGAGATGATCCCATTGTCTTTTCAATGCCATTCTTTGCGCCAGATATGAGTTCTTTCTGTAAAATATCCCGATAGCCAGATACCTTCTGTATCGACGATTGCATCGCTATTTGCAAATTTTAAGGAGAAAGGGTGCATTGTAGGTTGTAAATGGCGTAAAATATTCACAATAAGTGAAGATGCCAAAATGCAGGAAATAATGGTGTATTCGTGAAATTTTAGTAGAAACTAATATTAGTGTGGGTAAAGTTCACAAGATTCTAAAAAAACATACATATTATTCCTATAAATACCAAACGCAATAGGATTTTTTTCCTAAAGACCACTACCGTAGAATGGAATTTTGTGAGACGGTAATAGAACGTGCAAATGCGGATAAAAATTGTATTGAAAACATTGTGTTTACTGACAAATTCACGTTTCTGTTACATGGCAAACATAATCCGTCTATTTTTTGTTATAGATCAAATGAAAATTAATATCCTCAATTAAATTTAAGAACACAGTATCCTAAAAAAGAGAATGTCTGGACGGCATTTGAAATAATGAAAGGGCCAATAATCTGAACGAATTAAGAGTAAATATCGAGGGTCAATTTCTCGTATGATAAACAACGTTTGTCAAAAATGTTATGACTGGTTTGGATATTGTTAGGCAATTTTTTTTAATATAACGGTTGGATTTAAAATAATTTAAATTTTTTTATTTTAGATTAGATAATATTATTAGGAGCTACTAATAAATAACTCTTAATAACTTGATGTTTTTTAATAATAATTCTATTAATTTATTACGATGTTTTTGCGACAATTCGACAATTAAATACGTCGCCACTCGCGAGTGGAATAGATCCGACGATCCACCTCCCCCCTGGCCGCGACGAGCCGAATGCTTAGCCATGTACGGCATTTACGTGAACAATCGGTATACATAATAGACTTGAAAATTAGCTTTTGGGTGATTTAAATTTTGTTTCGTCTACTTTTGTTTTATTTTGAGAATACAATGTTTGAATAAAGTCGCATGTAAAATGCCCTATCTAATAGCATATTGATAAGTAATATTAATTGTATTATTACGGCAAAATTATCTCGGAAACGCATAGTTACCAATAAAAACCGTCCGTCACAGCAAATTCAAATAATATTTGACAAATTGTAGTCCGTCAATATGAGTTTAATTATAAATAATCGGTTGAAATTGAAAAATTATATTCTCATGCCAAAGATAATCTCGTGGTTTGTTTATCGATTATTTTTTAAAATAAAACTCATTCTAATCTACGGAAAATACAACTCGTGGTACGCACTGTGTTTGGTGTTTATTAAAATTATCGATAATATACGAACCACTTGTTATATTATCTATGATAATATAGAGTTTTTAATATTTTCTCAGCAAACGGTTGACTTTAAAAAGCTTTTGCAATCAAAAGCTGTTTCTATTTCAATTGCCTATCAAACGATAGTACACATGACCTAGAATTTTATTTGAAATTTAAAAGTTGAATGCATTTTTGGAAACTGGAAATTTTGAAAAAAAGTAGGCTTTCTTTTTTTCCTCAAGTTATAAGAAGTTGCGTTTTTTCAAAAATAAGACGCATGGTCTGATACACCCGGTTTATGGCTTAAGAAAATGGCAGAAACGCGTATATCAGTTGTAACTTTATTCTATTTTGAGACATTCTGTATATTATTATAATTATTAATATATTTTTTTATCAATATTTAAAAATTATTTTTTAAAATTTGTTTTCTTATTTTATGTTTTTTACATAATTATTAAAGCATAAAATTATTTTGATTGCCATAAATAATATTTATGTAAGTTTTCTTCCTATATCTGAAGGTTTGATTTTACGATCCTTAATGATATATCACCCCATTGTTGAGAAAGATACAGATTGAGTAATGATGCACATTATGTCGACGGGATGATAGCATTTTACGCAGAACTTGCGCGATTTCAGGAAACGGTGCGCTTCATTAATGACCGAGTACGCCGTGAATTATTCGAAACACGGCCGTGCATTAGTGCATTACATCGCGGACTCTAATTGCGCCTGAAATGTTTTCCACTACGTTTTCTAACGCCGTCGCACGCTTTGCACGCGAACGAATTCCTGAAGAGCAGTCCTGAGCGCATGCTGCTGCTCTCTCTCAGTCCCGGTCACGCTATTACCACTTACAATAACTGACTTCAATTACATGCTCTTTTTTGTGGCAATACTTTTTTACTGAAATGCACGTAGCCGAGCCGAGCACGGGCCTGGCGCGCTTGCAGAATTGATTTTATTATGTTATCGGCGTGCATTGAGTGATTTATACTATGAAATGTTAAAAACTTATATATATATATATATATACACTATATTTATCAATAATAATATTTGATTGCTTGTTATAGTTAATAATCAGAGTGTTAAAAAAGATTCTTAGCTAACTTCGTTATAATGAATATTTTGATCCATTTTACAACATTTTGTATGTTGTCTTGAAATTCTGCAACATTTTTGACATATCTTATATATATATTTGTATTTTTTTTGTCGTATCATCTAGTTCTCAAAGTAATGCAGTATTTAACTTTTTCAAACAAAACTACACAAAAATATTTTATTTTCCTTATTTTTTGTATTATTTTGTTGTTGTATCTAACAAAATAAGTAAACCAACTTTTTCGAAACACAAATTTTTTAACAACATGTTTTTAAACAACTAAATTAAATTTTAAATTGAAAAATATCAAAAATTTCTTTAAATTTCTATATCCAAAGAGCATTAAAGACAAAAAATTTAAATTCATTTTCTTGAAACTTATAACATAATTCATAAATGCTTTTGTTTAATAAAATCCGAATAAATTGTATTTATGTAAATTTAAATATGTACGTAAATCTAAATGTATATCCAATCAGATTTCTAAAGTATTTGCGTAATTAAGAAAAAAGTTTATATAATAATCAAACAACGTCTTAAGATTGCAATGAAAAAATTAAATGATTGAAAAATGATGAGGAATATTAGACAACATCGCTGGCAAAAACGCCAAAAATATTCAACAGCTCCATCTTTGAATTAGCTGAATTATAATATTCAGTTGAACATATAGTGAAAGAAAAACCGCTGGAGAAATAATTCCTGATAACTGAGATAGGTAAAGTGTGGATATCATTAATGTAAGGTGATAAATTAAGATTGTCCTGTTTTTACTTAATAAAACAAAAATAATTAATTACTTAGTTGAATAACTTAGTTGAAACGTCTAATAGCGTGTTTGGATGAATTATCAGCATGAAGTGCGCACAGAAAACATAAACTATACTAATATAGATTAGTGACAGTGACAAACAAATCATGAATGACAGTGACAACAAATAGAGCGCTGATTGAACTAAAGATTGCTTGAGTATTTTATTACAAACTTCATTATTTAAACTCAGAGGGGGTTTCAATAACAGTTAAATTTTTTTGTACCCTCCAAATTGCAGGACAATTGTAAAATGGGTTGACAAATATTGTCAAACAGATTTTCAGAATATTGAATTTTGCGTAGAGGAAAAAAATTAACAGAAGCATAATATTAATATAATATAATAATAATATTAATAGTATAATATAATAATTTGCAAAGAAAATTCCAAGCAATCCGTGCGATGGTTGTTACAGCAATTGGGATTTTCTCGTAAGTTGGTAAGAACAATCTTAAAGAAAGATTTACCATGAAGCATTAAAAAAAAATTTAAAATTTATGTTTATAATTCAAGTCAAAGGATTTTGGGCAAAAGGGATCATTTTGTCAACAAATAATCATGAGCGGCGCAGCATATTTTCAATTGCATGGCAAGAAGAGCATCCAACATTTACGTTACTGCTCTACCAAAAACTTTTAAGAGTTTTGTTCGAAGAAGAGTTGCATTCTCAAATATTAACTAAACTGGAGTATTGGGACCGTATTTTTTTTAAGATGTAAAGGGAAACGCTTAGTTTCCAATAATGAACATTATGAGGAGATGCTACAAACATTCTAAATGGAACTTTGATTACCAATAAACGATATTTTACATCAGCAAGATGGTGCAAAGCATTATGTATCCGACATGTGTGCGGGAGTGTTAAGCAAAAGACTTAAAACAAAATATTCGACAAGCTATTGGTTAGATTTTGCAAGAAATATACAAGTGTGCATTGCATTCATTGATGCATCAATCTCAGTCATGCATTGAAGCAAACGAAGGCCATCTAATCTATGCAATTTTTAAGAATTAAATTTTAGGATTAAGCATTTAACTTGTTATTAAACTTTAGATTTTACTCTACAATGTCCAACAAAAATTTATTGTCCAACTTATTTCGTATTTTGATCATTGTAGTTTAAAATTAGGATTTACCCATTAAAAAAATCAAGGTATTTAACATAATCTTCTTCTTTCTTGGTATAATCTGAAATAATCTGAATCTCTTGTGTTAAAATTGCATTTCATAGTGCTCTGTTTATTTGTTGCTTGTAAAAAAGTTAACAAAATGAACAAAATTATTTGTGCCAACATTTTTGGCTAGATGTGAATGCTTCCATACTTTTTATGTAAAACCATCCCTTCATTCAACCGATACGTGTATTCCTAGCTTAACGTTGTTATCAGATGTTAAATAACAAGCGTGAAATATAATTTTTGTTGTAGCTTTATCGTGACCCGGACTGGACAAGTGTGACAGTTTTGTTCTTAGTACTTTGCCTTGATAGAATGTGGTTTTTGTTTGCTCAGTTTTCAAAAATAAATTTACGTAAAGCTTCAAAGTATAAAGCTTCAATTACATTTTAAAATATAAGGAAAATCTAGTTGAAGTATTTGATCAAGTCTATTAATTTGGAAACGCTGTCCTCGAATACTGTCTCTTAAATAGTGTTCTGTATCTCTAAATGAGGGAAAAGTGTATATATCTAAGACAAGTATGATAGTATCCGCGCGATTTGCAGTAAAATCTTGCATCTCAGCTTTTAAGGTAAATTTCCATACGCAACCGTATTAATAAATAATTGCTTCAATTGACGATTTTTGGTCCGCTGTAAGTTCGGATTATTATTTTCATATTTCTAAATGTGTCATGAAGTCATTTTGCAAAATTTTGGGCTGCCTAAAATACTTTTTATTTATTTATTTTTATTACTTGTTGATAAACGTCAGATTGATTTGAAGCCCCCTTTGTATACACTATACAAGGGGGGCTTCAAATCATTCGGCTTACTATTTTTTGTTCAAATAATTAATTATTATGTAAAAACAGTTAATAATTTACGAAAAAATCAGCTTTCCTGAAATTGTTTAAAAAATGATTTTTGACGACTTTGCCAGCCTCTCGTAGCCGCCCCACCTCTATAATTTATTTTATTGCTATTAAAATCTTTAAATATTTTCTACTGTCTAATATGTTGTTTTTTAAGCACCATTTAGTGTAAATCAATGCACACAATATTTTTTTTATTTTAATTACTATTGTAAATATTTTAATTGATTATTCTTCGATCTTTTATTAAATTTTAATTTTTCTTCTGTATTGCAGTATTCTGTGGTTATATGCGTTTTTAAGGACATTTTTTCAATATCAATTATGTTTTTACTAACCAAACTACAAATTTAAATGTTACTTATATAGATTCTGTTTCATTAAATATAAATAATAAGAGCCATATATTTTAATAGCATTTATCTCCATTCAATTAAATTCCGTATACTAAATTAGTGTAAGTCCAGTAAAATAAATCTAACAAGAACATATACGGCATGTAATTGGTTGTTAACCGCCCATCCTTGATACAATGCCTAAATGATAATCCATATTAAAATATTTTGCACCCACACAGAAAATTCCGATCCACCACTGTATAGAATTTTTTTAAAACTACATAATAATTACATTACCCGTACAACATATTTTATTAAACGGCCCGATATTAGCGCAATCATTTACACTTTAAGAGGCCATCGTATGTTATGGTAATTTTATTTTTCGAGCTAGCCTAAAACAATAAATAATAAAAGCTTTTTTGTTTTTATTTTATTTTTTGTTGCTGCTCTTTCTTTCGTGAAGGAACTTGATTACAGCGTGTGTGTATGTGCAGCACATCCATATCGTAGCATGGTTAATGGATAGGATAGGAGCTGGACTGCCCCAGGATAAGAACCTTGATGGAATCCGCCTACACTGAGCGTATATGTTGTATGGTGCACCTGCCCAGTGTAGGACGCGTTTTCTTAGATATTTATATGTTTCAATGTGGATGGGGCCGTTTTAAACGAGCAATTATTAAATCGGTGGACTTTTACAGCAAAAATAAATATGGCTGTGGGGATTTATAGCAATAGCGACCGGCGACTTCACCTGTATCCTGCTGTTTATGATTGATATCTAAAATTTGCAAAACTATTTCAAATTTATATTAAAATAATTACCGATAATTTCTTTTCTTATGAAATAATAAAATATATATAATATGTAAAAATGACGTACATTTTTTTTCTAACAAAAATATTTTTGCCTGAATGATGATGATGAATAATGAAATTTCATTACGTGATGAAATGAATAAAACTTTTGAAGTTTTAACTTAAACGCATTTATTTTGCTGAATTCTCTTTGAATATAACTTGTTTATTCATTAACAAAAAAGCAAAAACGATCTATTGAATTAGTTCGTTATGAAAAAGAGGGTGATATTATTAAAAGTCTTTTGTTTTCTTTTCGTATCAATGGAAAAGTTAATAAATTTGGACACGTGTCGTTGTGTATACACTTTCTCGCAGGAATCTTTTGAACTGTCACGAATGGGCTTTTGTTGGCAGAACTTTAGATACAACCGGATTGGCATAGAAAATTAAATTAATTAAAATTTCCATATATATGCTATCAATATTAACAATTGATAAATAAATAAATAAATAATTGTTGCGTCATTTGTGTCGGCAAATTATTCTTTCAAGAATCGAGAAAGTATCTCTTACAACCCTTCGACGCCCGCCGGTCATTTAAGCAGGTGTTGATGTTTTTCTTTATTATTGTTTCGAATATAATTACAGTTCCCTTTCTGGTTCTGTTTTCCGTGCATTATGGAACAATGTAACTTTATAATAAGATGAAATAATAAACGGCGGACACACAACGTGGACGATGGGAAGCCACTTGAGGGGGAGTAGTTATTGTCACGTGGCCGTGTTTGTTCTGCTAACGAGGCCTGCGAAGAGCCGCTCTTGACGACGATGTTTTTATTATAGTACAGCAAATGAATCCCCCTCCCACCCTGGCACCATCATACGCATACACTTTTATGATTCCTATGTACCCAATAGAACACACGCAAATTCAACAATTATACATCATTATAAATAAAACAACTTTTAATATTATCACGAAAATATTTATTAAACCGGACTAGTTTCAACCAATTACCTGGTCATCATCATGCGGTGATAGAAACAAAGGCGACCACCATTCAATTTTCAATTATACATCAATTATAAATGAAATTTAAATCAAATTAAAAAGTCAAATTAAAATAATTCAAAATAAAATTACAAATAATAAAACTATTTACTATTGTGAACTGTTTGTGGACATGAAATTTCAACCCTTTCTGAACTATTGAATAAACGAATCAAACAATTATAATAAAAAAATTGATATGGAAAAAACAGGCGCAATTTGGCTTTTATCGCCCTAGTGCAATAAAGTTACCCAGCAACAAGAAAATCAACAAGCAACAGTGTAAAAATACACCAATTAAACGTGTCGTTGCAGGTTATGAAAATTGTGTAGATCTATTAATTGACATTTAACTTGAAAATGTTAACCTTCAATTTAATTTTTGAATGGAATAAACAGTTTTCATAGAACAATCTGGATATTTATACAAATCATAAAACAAACAATCATGACGTCATTGTGTAACTTTATTTAAATTTAAATAAAATCAATTTTAAATATAGATTTGAAAATAAAATAAGAAGTTGTATGTAACGCGGACATAAAGTAGATTATAGCGCTCAAAAATTTTAAAGATATAATATATTTTTAATGCCCTTTATAGATAAATAAAACTTGCCAAATCCATTATTAAGTCTAATTTTTATTTGTTGATACTTTTGTGGTAAAGCAGTGAGTCAACTATATAAAATGACAATTAAGTAAAACACTTTAGTGGTATGGGCAATAAGTAAATGCAAATAAACAAATAAAACGGTTTACAATTATTGAGGATAATATAGCTTACATTTGAACTAAATAAATAAAACTTAATACAGAGTTATTCAAAATATCTGACATATTTAGATAGTTGGTGTATTTTTTGCAATAAAAGCATTTCGATTTTATATATTTTAGAAAGAGTTGTTTAAAATAATAGGCATTTCTTGAAGGATTGTTTAGAATAATGGGCATATTTGTATATTTTACACAGAGATATTTAAAATTATAAACATATTAAGATATTTCATGAATTTCTTGCAAAAAATCTTCCAATTTTATATTATTTAATACAATTTGTCAAAATAACGGATATGTTTAAGTATTTTATATAAAATTGTTCAAAATAATTAAGGTATTTAGATATTTGATAAAATATTATTACACTTAATTTGCTATTATTTGCCATTGTTATGCAGGGTGTCATACAACAAGAAATGCTAATTTAAAGTGTTTTAATAATACGGTGTTAAATTATTTTCAGAGATTTACTTGCAATACACATCTCCTTCTTTGTCGTGTTTCTTTTTTGACAGAAAAGTTTTGATTTATAATTTAGTGTATAATGTTTTTCCATCTTTCTTGGTATCATTGATAGTTGATTAAACGGTTATGGGATTGTCCTTTAGTAGTTTTTATTTTCCCTTTTTGCCTAAAGTACTTAATGCCTTGTGTATACTGTACAAATAATTTGGTATAATAATTGTGGTTCATTTATGTTTTTTAGTAAGAAGTAGTGTAGTACTCTTTACAGAACATATCTAGCAACTAGGAAACATAAAGAAATAATTCGAAATGTAGAATAAAGAATAAAGACGCAATCCTTGAAAGTTTTTGACTGTGAAAGGATATACATCGTATGAAATTGCAATATATATATGGAAGTCTCCTTTTTCATACATGTTTATTATTTATTATGTGACAAAGAAGGTGTAAAAATACACAGTTTTAAAACGCTAACTAATTAACTAAACAACGGATATTAGAAAAAAGGGAATGCAGATAGATGCAAGTCTAGAAAATAGAAGAGAAAATATATTGTGTGTAGAAATGCCGCAACTTAGTTTACTAATTACGTATACTATAACAATAACAAAGCATTAATTTTAAGAGGCTAATGACATTTCTCGTTAAAGTTTGACCAGAAAAAAACAGTAAGGACTTATCATGTGTAAGTTATTTGGGCCACTTGCTAATGCCAAAACCTGCAACTTTTTAAAACCACACTCCATAGACATCGATGATTGTTTTGTGCTTTCAGTGTTCACAACTTTACCTCAAATAAGAATATTGTCATCACATTGCGGATGACTTGGTAATCTCTAATGTGCGCAAAGTTTCGTTTTGTTGTTGTGTCATAATTGACAATAGGGAAGGTTTAGAAGGAAATCAGTGTACGTCAAGTTTTAAATAAAAATGTCTTGTGCACTACCAGCTTCTTTATTGGAAAAAGTTTTAGTTGCCAAAGCATATATTTTTGTGTTACTTTTATAAAGAAAGTTGTTTTGTATCTTTAGTAAGATTGGTATTTTTAACAATTACTTTTGTAAAGACCAATCTATGTTATGTATTTGTATTGTTTTTTTATTTACTTTGATTAGCTTCTAAGCGCTCAATTATTTTTGGGTTTGTTGTTTTTCTTTTTCTTACTGATTTTCATCTCTTCAGTTAGTTCTTATTTGATACTTAACATAACGCTGTTATTGAAAAATAGTTTCTGTTAATATGTGTCGGGTAATATTGAATATGATACATCCTTGATATGTATTTTCACAAGTCAGTTATGATCTTAAGAGCTAGATCAGCTGTTCTTTTGTATTTTGTTAAACCTTTCAAAATACCACTCTTCAGTTTTGACTTATTTTTACCTTTTTTACACCTAGTAATCATACTCCTTATAGTAAGCATTACATACTTTTTAGCAACAATTTCGAAATCACTAATTTATTAATATATTAGTGTAGTTTGGAGAATTAAAATGAAAAGAACCAACAAAAATAGTAAAAATTTGGGTTTATTTGGAAATTATATATATATAACACAAAAAATTAACAAAATTTTTGGAATAAAATTGAGATAACTTAAGGATAGCTACAAATTAAAAAAAAATAGTGTGCTGTGACCATATATCATAGGACAAATTTTGATAACACCTACTTTTTTGCGACTAACGATATGCGATCTGAGACCCACGAGCCACGACTCACGGCCCATAATGCACAACAAGGTTCCAAAGACCCACAACTTTCAAGCTACAACTAGCGACCCATGAAATGTTGCATGTGCGCCATGAAACGTTGCATTATTATTACTCGTGATTGAAAATGAATGCCTTTAAAGAAATTTACTTTAAAAACATATTTATAACTTTGATTTTGGTCTGGCTTTTATTTTTCTTTAATAGCTATTTTTGATGTACGGTGTAAAAGAAAATATTGCAGATGAATACAAGAAATGGCACCACGACGCGTAATATATGCTTCAATCATACAAAACCTGCAATATTTTTTCATATCGACCGTATATTGTACATTATTTTTGTACTTGCAAGTTTAAAAGTTAAGCAAAACATAAGGCGAGAAAAAGTTACTTTCGGTTAGTTGCAGTTACAATTTACTCGTATTCTGGCGACCTTACTGATAACGTCACATCTTACTCGAGTATGCTTTGGTGAGATGTAACTGGGTAGCTACAGCTTACGGTTGTCGGGATCTCCGTATGATAAAAAATTAGTTGCGTCATGTCAAATATGCCAATAATTGCGTTAGTAGCATTGCCTCATTTCAAAAATAAACTCTATTAAATTTTTAATAAATAATAAATAAGTGCAATTTCTGGATTTAAAGTCAATTATTGATTTATTATATAAAAGTCGGTTATTAAAGTGTGTTTTTTCAATGAATGTAGAAGTAATGTATTCTTACTTCTGTACCTTTATGTGACTGAAAAGTGTACCTGGCTACCTCTTGCTCTTTTAAACATTGATTACTTTATTATTTAAAATGTCCGAGTTTGATAATATTTTAGTTAATGCCACTAATACGTTCAAATATGATATGCATATGTTACAAAAATTATTTTGAAGTTTGCGAAACAAATTTCAAGGTTACTTTTTATTTTCTAGCAAATAAGTTTTCTTATAGGATATATACATACTAGGTAACTGAAGTAAGCTTGCCAGAAAACGACTTCAAATATTGTTAAAGGTTAACTTTGAAATGTCACTTTTTTTGAAGGATAATTATTACTGGTTTATCCCAACTAGGGAGTCAAGCCAGCATGCATTTTTTTCTTTATTACTGCTCGCTCCGACTCAACTTTTCCGCACGCTAGTATCAAAAAAAGGTATAATATATATAATAATTCAACTTTTATATGCTATCAATTTTCTCAACTTTATTTGCCGTCTGTCTGGAATTTGCTTTGTCCCATTCACATCTGTCCGATTCTAGCGTCTTTTATTATAATTTTTCCTCTATATTTTTCCGAAACAAGTTGTTTTAGGTCTCTTAATTCTTGTAATGCACCAACAGTTATATTGTTTTACATGTTAACTTTTTCTATTTACAAAACAAAAATCAATTTGAAATGTAAGAATTCAATTTCCCCCTAAAAGCATCTTCAATGGCATGTGATATAGAGACTCGTTTTGAGTAACTAGAGGTTATCTTTTATAATATTTTTCTTAATTTTTAATCATTTCTTGTAGTTTTTAATTTTTTGGTTTTTTCTCCATTTCCAGATTTTTTGTTTTACCCTTTTTTTTAAACCATTAAAACTCACTTTGTTTTGATCTTATTATATAATTATGGTAGTAAATTAATATATTGTTTTTTTATATTGATTCACATTACATTTCCAGATATTTATCTAATATCCATTCAAGATTCTGCAAGCATGTTTTTATATTCAAAATATTTCAGAACTATTTTGCTAACATATAATATAAATTCTTTTTGCACGGTAAATGGATCTTTATGGGTCAAAAGGTTTTAGTTGACACCGTGTTTATTTTTATGTTAATAAAAAAGTTGTTTTGTATTTTTAGTAAGATTGGTACTTTTTACAATTACTACTTAAAACATTTTAAAACACATTTTATAAATAATTATTTTTGGATTAAATAAAAAGTTTAAAATCAATTATCCAATTCAAAGTTCCTACAAGCGGCAAAAATGGAATGCATACAATGAGTGAAACAACTCTTCATGAGAGAATAAAAATGATTAAATACAAATTGTAAAACAATTATCAAAGTTCAAGTTGCAACAATTAATTATAAAATGCATACAATTGTTTCAGTCTTCATAAGAGATTATCAGTGCACCTTAGTGATGTCCGCATCGCTTTAAAGTATGAGTCTCACTTACATACTTCATATTATATATATATATATATATATATATATATATCTATATATATATATATATATAGATATATAAAAATCATGAAAATAAATCCTTTGCCGCATTTTGATATAAAAAGGATTATTAAATAGCAATTTAATAATCCTTTTTATATCAAAATGCGGCAAAGGATTTATTTTCATGATTTGTTCAAAGTTTATAATTGATTTTTAAATTTTTATTTTCATTTATTTATAATTTTTCATAAATTCTATATTAAAATATTTATTTTATTCTTTTTTAATTTTATAAGGAACTGGCTTTTAGAACTAAAATAAACAAAACTTTAGAACTGAAGAATGAAAGCACTCTGGAGCTGCATATTAATTAAATATTCTACAAGAATTTAGAAGTAATATTCCTTGAACCATTGCAAACTTGTTCAACAAATTCAATCAAATCAAAATCAAACCATTTTCTTATATTTTCATTTCACATATAGTTTAATAGAACTGTTTTATTAGTCCTATTTCCCTGCAGATTTTCCTATATTGTCTTCATTTAATCCTATCCCGTCTCGAGGCGAGTGCACCGCGATAACTTAGTTTTGCAACGAAACCCTCACTTCCCGACAAAGTTTTCGCGTCCACTGTCCCGAAAATGATTGAATCAACGGACATAGTATACTTATTTCCGTTTGGTTACCGCAGGAAACATCATTTCTCCCTCAATAATATACAAAACGCAATTTACAACATGTCACCAACAAACATTAATTGAAATTGAAAAAAAATATATATTAAAAATCCAATTTCAGGTTAATTGGAATTGATGTTTTAATTTTAATTTCAATTTGATTATATTTTTTGGGTAATAATTGACCATTATAAATGAATTAATATTTTTGATTGGTTTGTAAGGTTGAGGGTTCATAAAACAATTTACGCGGTAATTTGGTGGCATGATGGGTTGATGACGGTGTAAGAGCGTTGATTGCACGTAATGCCTGTAATTAAGTAGAGATTCGTGTTATTTCGGGCATTTAACATTACAATTAGAATTCGATCAGGACTGCTCCAGTCATGAATTATCGGCCTGCTGATTTAATTATCGGTTTTAATTTTCATTTGATTGCCGCAACGAATTAACAACGGTGCGGGTCGGGAGGAAGGTATAAATCTCTTGGGCGGGGTTGTCCCCTGTAACCATTTCTCTTTCTTTTTTTTTAATTTGAAACTGTACCACCGTACAGGAAATGTATTTCAATCGGCTTTAGGCCAAATGAGAACAATATCAATTTTCTGTTATATAATCTGGCACGTATATATTCCGGTTATGTTTTATCGCGTGATTTTTCAAATCCATTCCATACCAGTGGCGGTACACACCAGATGTTATTTTATAAGAAACAAAAGATATTTAGAATGTGTGTGCTATTAACTATAATTTTATTTTCAGGGCGAAATTAAGCTAATTTCAAACCCTTGAATATTATTAAGTGACTACACTACAAAGACTCCTATATAATGGTTTAAGTTAAATTTATAGGTATTAAAAAACAAAAATTTTTATTTAAATTAAATTAAACAAAATTACATTACAAGTTTCGAAGCTTCTTCTTTCTAATAGAAGAAAATAAATTCTTTAGCAGTTCTGTTAATTTCTGGATAAGTTTTAGAAACATGTTTTGCCTTAAACTGGTTTGATTTTTTATTGTATACAGATAGTTTTGAAGCTTCTAAACACCTACTATTTTTTTGTCAATTTCTAAAACTTTTTTGGTAAATTTTTTTAATGGCTTCTACAATTTATATCAGCAAAATATTTATTTGCTACAAGAACTTTTATAAAAATAGCTAAAATTAAGCTTTTAAAATATTCAAACAATTTTTGGAAATTTTTCTAATAAATTTCTGCTTTTAGGATGTCCAAAAAATTTATAGCATTTTCAACGTTTTAATAGTTTTTATAAGTCAGCTTCTAAATCTCTTCAACCGTTTTTCCAATAATCTTTAAGAATTCCTAATAGTTTTGGATGTGTAAGCATCTATGCTATGACTATTCGACCCGGCCTTATTGGGAAATAAGGGTCATATAATTTCGCCAGGGTGTGCGTGCGGTGCCAGTTTGTGTGTCTAAGCTCTTACAAGTCACGATGTTTACACATTTTTTGTAACTTTTTATAAAGTAGGCGGTTTCTGTAACTCTTTAATGACTACAAATTATTAACAGCTTCTATAAATTATTTGTTTCTTTGAGTTGACAATGTTTAGTTCTTTGTGCCTCCACAATTTTGCATAATATATTTTTACATAATTAATTTACTTGGTAAATTTGAGAACTATATATAGGTGTTTATATTTCATCATAGATTAACCCTTCAATTAATAATTATCTATGATTTTATATTATTTTTTAAAATTGTGATAACATTATATTTGAAAAACTCTTTAATAAATTTTAGAACTGCATTTCTATAAGGTTTTGTTAAATATGTATATACATTTTTTGCAACTTTGTATGTCCTTCAAATTGTAGCAGCTTTTAAAATGTACTATTTATATCATTTCTTTAACAGCTTTTTTTTATTCCTGCTTCTTTATACTATTAAATTGTTCAAACAATTATTTCAGCTTTAAATACTTTTAAACATTTTTAAAATTTATTAGTTTTTAATTTTATTTTGTGATTTCTATAATTCAACTGTCTACAATTTAAAGAAATTATCAATTTTTTTCATTTAAGCCTTTAAAGTGACCTTTGCAGTATTTAAACTTTGAATTTTTATGATTTTTATACTTATTCAGTAATTTCCAGACATTTTCTACGTTTTACAAACAATTTTTAGTTTTATTTACTTTTTCATAGCTTTTACATCTACCTAACTTAACTTCCAACTTTTAAAACGGATTTGATAACTAATGGTTCCTTATATCCATTTAAGATTCTGTAAACATGTTTTTATATTCAAAATAATTCTTTTATGTTATGACAGTTAGTAGAATTTTTCATTTCATTTCCATAACATCTATCTGCTTTTTACTACTCTTTAATTGTGTTGATAAAAATTTTAAATCATGCACAAATTTATAGTAGTATTTAAACATTAATTAAAAATCTTTAACAAAACTCATTAAATAGTTTTTGGGACTTTTGTACACCTTAACAAACTCTTCAATAATTTCTAACTACTTTTACTATAAGTAGTCATCTCTTTCAAATTTTCAAAAAGTATTTCTTGAAGAGAAGGGAAAGCTGATATACACTGTCAAAAGTCAATAGTATGCCAAAAAATAACCTTTTTAAATTAAAAAATTACTTTAAATGATTTCAAAAATTTTGCTTATTTTATAATAACTTATTTATTTTATTTATATAAAAAATATAATTAAAAAATAACAATTTGCATAGTTAAGTTTCTGACATAAACAGGAGGTAAAGTAAAAACTGATACACATGTCAACAGTAAGTCAATAGATGTCCCTCTCAAAAAAACTCACGCGTTTCGGAAGTTTTTTTTATTTCGCTTTGATTTTCGGAAATATCAACGTTGGATACTTATGAAGAAAAAAATCTACCCCGCATAAAAATTATATAAGCATTTTAAGAATAATAAAATACTCATAGTGTTTTACTTAAAATGGCAAATTTGATATACTGATAATAATAAATTGTTTCAAAAACTCAATTCAAAACAAAAATTACCCATCTAAATTATGTAGCCAACTGTCGTTCTCTTTTGATCTCTCCCAAAATGCAATTCAATTCGCTTCAATCAAATTGACTTGAATTGTATTTATGAAAAAAAAACACGAGATCGATATCTCATACCATCATCAAACAAACAACGCAGGTAATTCCGATTTCAATCTAAATCACTGATAAGATACACATGGGGGGTGTGAGTGGCGATGTTGTGCTCGACAGAGCACATCATGTGCCCTTGTTAGGTACCAGCCGACGCGTTAAAATACTCGTCGCAGGGCACAAACCTCTTATTAGAAGGGGGACGCATATTTAGGGTTGAAAAAAATAAATAACATGTATATTTGTAACAATTATTTTGATGGCTTGATTCAATTATGTGGTAATTACTTCATGCTTTGGTTCACAGATATAGATTTTTTGTTAAGCGGAAGTGAACAATGAACCCTAAACTATCTTTATATCGAATTTACTTATAGATAAATGAATAGAACATAACATAATATTTTTTTATATTTTGTACATTTTGGCTTTATCGAAATAGTTGACTTTTTGACACTAGTCTATTCCATCATAAGTAAATATTTTGTAACATTTGATCACATTCAACATTACACATCACAAAACTACCTCGACTAACGCACTGTTAAAAGTTTACCTAAAGACATTTGTTATTTAATTTTTTTTTTATTACATTATTTTAAATTATTATGACGGGAGGATATTTTTTAACTATGAGTAAATTTTTCAAGCTTGTTTTTTATATTAAAAAAACTGCTTTTTGAGTTATAATTTATTTATTGCGATTGAACACATTTTTGTATTAAACCGAAGACATATTAAATTGTTTTTATTGTTGTACTGTTATTTTTACAACAAAAAAAAACAAAATGTTATCATTCATATTTTTGTATTTTAGTTTGTTTCAATTTCTTTTTAGATATTTCAAATTGATGTATTAATTTTTAAATTAAAGTGAATCTGCGCTTGCATATTTAAATATTGGAGCCGGGAAGTCTACACTTTGGCAAAATTAGTTAATTCGTAGTGTTGCAGCCACTGCCCATCTGGCTATATGTGTGTGCAACGTGTGATTAGATGTACAGGTTAAAAGGTTTTTAGTAATATACCCGGTGAGTCGAGGAGTGATTGTTTGATGTAGTTACGCCCTTCGCTAACCCCCAATTAACCGGTAGCTAGTTAGTTAACTCTAATCACGACCTGATTGCTACCTGTGCCAGGCCACACGCCCGCCAAATTAATACACAATTTTATGTCTCAATTAGCTCACATGACGCGCACAGCACACATAACAACAACAGCAACAACCCGATTAAACATCATCGATGATGCACCTCTCAATATCGTGTATATGAGTGTGTGTGCGATGCCGGCTTTTCATCGGTAATCAATCGACGTCATGGCGCGTCAGTTTGCGTTTAATGACTTCAGAGAAAACCCACCTTGTAAATTTCAATTTGTCTTGAATACATTACATTGTCGCATGCAATCATCAATCAGCAATTACCTGCTTGTAAACTTTAACAAATTGGAATGCGCCTTATACTAACTTCTTTGCCATGCAAATTCTGTTTGTTTTAACATGCACGGTGTTTACATTGCAAATGTAATTAATGTCTTACATCATTGAAATACAATTTTAATTAAATGAATACATACATTTCGAATTTAAATATAGGTTTTCAAATTCTATCGAAACAGATTTGGAATTGCATTAATCTTACTTGTAGGTCATCGGTGATCGGGCAGGTTGTGTTGGTTTCCAGTAATCTTGCCATGTATTTATTTTTATAAAGTCAACTGTAGATAGCATATTATCCCCATTGAACAAAATGCACTAAATTACGCAAACATCAATTTTTGTACTAACTATTACTGTTCTAGCCTCAAATATTTAAATTGTCTATGCTATTTTTAGTTTTACCTTTGCAAATATGTTAATACGGAAAATACTTAATATTATAATAATGAAAATGTCTTGATCATTATTTTTTATAATTAAGATTTCTGAAGATATTAATGAATTTTCCTAAGGACGCATTTTTTAGATAAAAAATTTATAATATTTTATCTTAATTGCTTTTTTAATATTTATTTCTTAGTTACTATGAGAGTGCACTTATCAATATAAATTACAAGTAAAGAAATCAAAGGTTTTACATGGCAAAATGCCTGCTTCTTTTAATATCTTTGTTGTCTGTTAGTTAGACACATAGATATAGACAAACAAAATTACATATAAAATCGCAACGCAGAAAATATCTAAATCGATTCGATAAATAGTTTGTAATTTGGAATCATACTAATTAATTTACGAGCATATTTTAGCAAATTTGCTACAAAACTATTTTTCTCCGCCGTATTTTAATAATATTGTATATTTTCTTTTTTGATTTTATAGAATTTGAAAAAAACAACAAACATCACATTTCAATAATATTTTTACAAAAGCAAATTATTTTTGTTTCTTTTATTGAAAATGCTATATAAGAAATATTTTATGGTTTTGATTACATTTTGGTAAATTTACAAAAAGCAGTCTTTTTTAAATATACGCATTTTGAGTGATTTTTAACAAAACTCTTACAAAATATTTTGGTTTTTTTTTATCAACATTAAATATTTGAATAAAAAATATTTTTTGATTATATTTTCGACTTTTTTTAAAGCTGTATCGGATTTTTAATTGAGCAATTTTCAATACATTGATTTTGTATGCTTTTTATTGAAAGTTTCAACAAGTTAATATTTGTAGTGCACAAAATTGATTCTTCGAACAATTTTTAATATAAAATTTTGAAAACAACTAATCTAATCTAATGTAGTTTAACCTAAAGAAAGAAAATTTTGTTTATTTTATATTTTACATCATTGCCCCTAGTAAGCCTATGATTTGTGGTGGCAAGACTTTGATGAGACCAACAGCATATAAGGTGACTTATGAACCACACCGATATATTAGAACAGGGGTGGCCAAACTTTTTGCTGCAAGAGCGAAAATTACGTACCTGAAAATCGTTTTTTTTTCGAACTAACTTTCATTGTTTCCTTCGCGCTCGCATCTACAGCTACATAGGGTAGCTGGAGATGTCAGGCTAGGGGTTAGAACTGTCAAAAATATCTGGCAATTGAGGAAACATCTTCTAATAGTTACTTAAGTAACATGTATAGAATTCAGTTTTTATACTATAACGTAAGTACAGTTACAATTTATTGAATAACAATAAGGGTGTCTGATAAGCGGTTGCCACGATATTAAATGTCAAGCAATGGATGACGTGATTTCAAATATTATTCCAAAGCAAAATATTAGAAAATTACGCTTTATTATTTGATAAATTTAAGTTGGTATTTTATACACCTCTGCTATCTGTTACCTGCCAAAGCCAAGTTGACGCCGCAGTATCATGGGGAGAAGGGATGGGCCACAAGAACAAGTTCACTAAGAATCTGTAGGGCATACGGAACGCTCTCACAGGAGGCATTAGAATTTGGTAATCGCGGCAAAAATTCCTGCAGATTTATTGGTAGAAGAAAGATTAGACATAAAGAAAATGGTAAATTACAGAACCAGTAAACAAGAAGTAAAGAGTCGAGCAAGAATACGGTGAAAAAATGGCTAAGACAATGGAAGAAGGAGAAAAGGGAAAATGGACAAAGGAAAATGGACAAAAAATAAATAAAATGAAAAAGAAAGGAAGGCGTATATTCTGCCAAGAAGAGACCCATGACGATGCGGAAAATACGCTAGTAGAATGCAAGGCGTCGGAGGAAGACAGAAAGGAACTAGAGAAAGTACTAGAAGACCAAATAGAAAAAACAACTATAATTTATAAGTGCATGATAGACAAAAATAAATGGAAGGCACTAAGAAATTTTGAAACAAGAGTGATAAGAAAAAAAAATTGAGGAGTTTAAAGCTGAAAATACATAAAACCAAAATGGAATCAATTATAATAAATAAAAGCCATAGAAGACAAAGGAGAGAAGAGAAAGAATCAAAATGGAAACAGAAA
>JARJEC010127838.1:0-10652 GCA_030264575.1 Tachinus sp. AB-2021
GTTAGACTAGCGTAGTTAATTATTAAAATAAATTGTGAAAAATATCGAAAAAATATCACGATGTCAAATTATCACAAAATATTTGTCACAACTTATTCTGCAATATGTTCGCCAGTGTTGCAAAAAGTGAAACAAAATATTGTCAAAAAATATCTCCAAATTATATTAGCACAATGCAAAATAAAATGCCAATATCACAAAAAAATCGTAAAATGTTACAAAATTTGGTAACAAAACACGTTTAAATGTTTGTAAAAATTCAGAAAACTTTTGAAAAACATCAAGAAATCACAAAAAGTACCCGATTGAAATATTTGCAGAAAAGTACTGCTATATTTTTTAGGTTTTACTGGAGTACATAAAGATATGACTGGTACCAATGGTAAAAACGTAGCTGAACATTGCTTATAAATTTTATAAAACCATCGAAATCAATTGAAATATGTTTACGATGTACTTATTAGACTCTGAAAATGTTTATGGAATATAGATTTTACTTTGAATAGTCAATTATAAAAGATGCATCAATTTAATTTAAAAAGAATATAATGATATCATTTAATGTATATGAAATATAAAACACATTGGTTTGAAAGTAAGATTAGTCGATCTTATAATCTAACCAAAAATACTATTCTATAACAAAATTCCATTCACATCAGCAAAAAAGAAAGAGAGAAGAAAATTCATAGAAATTAAACAAACAGTTTAAAAAAACAAGAAACTGAATAAAAACTCTTACATAAATCATATAAAATATAATTTAACAATAATTCTCTACAACCATTACAACTGGATATTTTAACACTTAAAGCTATAAAAAATATCAATAAAAATGTTACTATTTAACAATCGTAAAAAGTCAGCAAAAACAACTTAACAAAAAATAGAACTTAAAAAGCATTACAAGTGAATAGAAACTTTTTATATGCCTAAGATATTATACCAAATTTTGTACTACTGATCTATTTCTGTCTCTCATATGGAAACAGTAATTCCTCAGGATATTGAATAATAATTTTTGTCACAGCCATTTGATAACATCAAAATGTGATAAAATTTGATTTAATTAAACTGAGATTTCTTAAGAAAATCGCAATTACCGCGGCTCTGTGGCTCTATATGGATACAAATTTATATAGGATCTGCTCTATATAAGCAGTACTTTATAAATGTGCAACGCGCAGGGTGGAGGAGGTGGGGAGAAAAGAAGTCCTTTAAAACTTTGTTTTTTGGCAAAATTTTGAGCAAATTGATTGTTTAGTCTATCCGGTATTTCCAAAACATTTCACTGCACTTTGGTTTATTAAATTATTGCATTTAAATCTACTAAAACCCTTTAAAAATATGGAATTGCTAACTTCAATCAATAGGTCAACATTTTTAAAGTGAGACGTTTTAACCAATTGATTTGTCAATTATTTAAAGGGTTAGGAAATGTGTATGTTTCGACGAATTGTTAAGCTTTAAAAAAATTTCACGCTGATTTTAGCTTATCTACTATTCCTAATAATGATAAGATGTCTAATTAATAGATCTATTAACATGAAATTTTTACCAAATTTCCAGCTAGATTTCCAACGTTTTATCAATGTGTGGCGTGTCGTGTCACCTTCTAGGGCCAGTAAAACCCGACCGACCTTGCGTATACTGTTAAATATTTTATTTGTTTCTCAGTTGTAAATAAGTAAATAACCACTTATATCTCTGAAAACGCGTCAGTTTTAGCTGTCGTTCGAATTATACTAATATATAAATATAAAATAGCGTAAAAATTCATTACTGGCTAGCCTGTAAAAATTTTCACAACTAGTTGTGAGATATTTTAAAGGCGCATACGGTGGCTTAGTAAACGTACTTTAACAGTGAGAAACAAATAAACATTAGAAATAATAATATAATAAATTGTTTGAGAGAAGGAACATAAAACTTTTGAAAAAGTCAGGAAATGTTTAGAAATATCAATAAACGTAGCAAAATGAGAAGAAATATTCACAAATAAATCAAGAGTTTGCAAAAGATCAGGAAAAAATTAGAAGTTTGTAGAATATAGAAACTACGGAATATTTGAAAATAATCATAAAATGTAAGAAAAGTAAAAAATATGTCAAAATGCATCGATTGCAAAATGAAACAAAAGTTTTACAAGTAGTTAGTTGTAACAGCAACAAGTAGTGTAATAAATTTAGAAATATCAATAAATGTTGAAAAAGGTAAAATGGAACAAATATTTGCAAACCATCACAAAATATTTGCAGAAAGCCACAAAATGTTTAAAATGCAATAAATTTTTTGAAAAATGTGGAAAAATATCACAAATTTTTTTGCATAATGTAGTAAATTGTTTATGAAATGTCCAGAAATGTCACAAAATGCATTTTAGAAATAAGTAATAAATAAATTTTTTAATAATTTTAAAAAATCTACAAAAAAATATGTTTAAATCAAGCATTAGAAACTTTACATTTATATTCTTGTATTTCAAATCGATCTAATTCATAGACGCCCACATAATAGAAGGTCAAACAGCTTACAATCACCGAAACGTAATGGAGAAACAAAAATAGGATAATTTAAGAGATCCCCATATAAGCAATCAATATGAATACTTTGGGTCATTAGCATCGAAGCATGTGTATTTATTTCGACGTGCCTTAATAAAATGAACGTAAAAGTCGACAGAGAACTCTCTTCGGGCCAACATGTGCTGGCAATTAAGATGTGCCCGGAGACTCCCACGAGATGCAAATTGTTAAGGAAATGCCTCACAACGGTGACGTCACAATACGTGGGATCCGAATTGCTAATCTATATAACCAGAAGAAGTAAAATCTGATAAATGCGGTAGTGAGTTATATGGTTATTTTTCGAGCAGGTTGATTTAATGGGACTTATATAGCGTTTGGGCGTGGGATTTTTATCGAATAGTGGCGAGTTCGATGCCTCAATAGTTCAATAATTAATTCGACAAAAACAATAATTTTAATGATTATTTGTTCAAACACATAATTATGGAATAAGATAGTTTTACCAAATCAGCGAAGCATGTATTTGCAAAGTAGTCGTAGAAAAAAATATTAATACAAATAAAAGTACACTAGTTTTTCCTAAGTTAGCCCAAAATATAGGCCCTAGATGTTGTTGCTATGTAATACTGCAATTTAACAACAATAGTTAATTTTTTATTTGCCTCATTAGTTTCTATCTGCAACACAAATGAGCCTCTAATTTATGCCTTTTCAAATAAAATATAGCTATTATAAAATTCAAACAAAAAAACACTTTTATGGTATTCATTTTATAAACTAACCATGTATAAAATATCTAAATATGTGAATCATTTTGAACTGAACAACCCTGTATAAAATATATAGTATTGGAAAAAAACTCTCAAATATCAAAATATGTTCATTATTTTGAACAACACTGTATTAAGAAAATTTGTAGAATCGATCGTTACTATGTGATAATTCATAATATAAGAAAAAATAAAACTACTATGTTTTTATATCACAATTAAATTTATATTCAATTGTGATATAAAAACATAGTAGTTTTATTTTTTCTTAAGCCTGTATTAAATACATATATAAATATGTCCATTAATTAAAACAACTCTGTATAAAATCGTAACTACAAGGGGTTTAAAATTAACAAAACACTTGTCCAACTTTCATAATTTCAAATAATTTCATTTGTTGTTTAAAATACTTCATGTTTGGTTGCCCCCTGTATTTCTATGACTTTACTCATTTAAGCCACTCGTACGCCATGTGCAGTAGCTTACTGTTTGTATCCTCGCCTTCAAAGTGTTTCACATGATTACCATTTCATGTTTTCGGACCACTATCTCGCTATAAAAATGTTACTTCAAAAATATTCAACTGTAATTAAGATGTTGATCTGCGCTATTGTGTGGCAACAATATTTGTTAAACCTTTTGTAGTTGTCAATAAATTATAATAAAAAAATGTTGCAACAAAAATATTAAAATATTAATATGTAATAAACTTAATAATCAATTTTGAAATAAACTAAATATAAAATATCCTATTTTGAATAATTATTATTATTATATATTATATTATTATACTTTTTTAAATTTCAATAAGTTAATAAATGATCATAAAACAAATGCGGGAGTCGTTTAAAATGTATATGATTATCAAACAGACGTATCGTTAGCATTAGAAACTTATATTTCCCCATAATATAAGAAACAACTGATAAGAGCAAACCGTACACTCATTATTGCTAATCTAGACGAGGCATTTCTCTTAATTACCATAACGAACGTACGGTGCATATTAATATGGGCAAGAGAACAGTGTCGTGTGACACTTAGCTGAAAATACCTGGAGGGGTCTTAATTTTCTTCGCGAGCGACCCACCACTAGTATTACTACTGGACACATCTAGTCGAGAATGTAGGCAACAATGGGACCGCAACATGCAACATCCCACCTGAAAGAAACAACGACAGCCTCGCTCCATTTACGGAAGTCCCACGAGCACATGTTTCTGATTCGCGTCACACCCGGGGACATGTCACAAGTCGCGTCATTGTTGCAAACGTTCAATCAAATGCGATGATTGTGACTATTGCATTGAATGGTATAATTAAAATAAATATTTATAGAAAGTAGTATTTTAAGGAGCATTTTGTTTTCACCTTTGGAATAACCTGTAGCGTTCGCTGAGGGAACTGGGTACTCATTCATTAAACGCCCGCAGCTTTCAAAAATGCAACTCGTGTAAATGACTAACTCCGGTGCATTATACTCAAACTGATGGCCTCAAAGCAAAATTACATTTCAATTATGAGTAAAAACGTAGGTAAAAGTAACATATATTTTTGGTAACTTAATTGAACCTTTTGATGTGGGTTTTAGATACGGTCTACAAATTCTGCAAAACAATGCAAAATTTTGTAAGGTAAATATCATACAAAAAATATTAAAAATAGCTTATAAATATCGATACTTAGAAAAAATCGATCCCGACACAGTCATTGATAAAGTTTGGTGTACGCGTACTTAATTTTTTTGAAATTGTGTAAGTTTTTGAATATGTAGTACAATTTTTTTTAGAATTTCTGGTTATTTGTTGATTTATTTTATTTGTGTGGATTTTTAAAACTATATCAAATTTTTGTGTAATTTTTTAGAATTATGTTTAATGAATATTTGTTGAATATAAATGTATCACCAAATGGTAAAAACAATTAAGTAAATGCAGTAAAACTTTGTGAATTATCTACAAAATCTTGAAAAAACTTAAAAATAACCAAAATATGGTAAAATAATGTATGATTTCAAAAAATAAAACAACATGACAAGATATGTTGTATGTTTGAAATATACAACAATTTAAACAAATTACGTGATAGAAAAATATCATATGTAGTAGTTGTATTAGTAGCCAGCGATATCGAGGTCCTTCAGCCGTGTTTATGTAGGTATATGTGTGTGTTGTAAAACAAATTTCGTGTAATGTGAAGAATGGTGTCGAAAATTGAGAATTGTAACAAAGCGTTCTGAAATCTAGCAAAACGTGAATACATATACATATACAATAAAATCCCTCTAGCATAATTTGTCAAAAATTATTGAGTATAATATTATGCTTAAAAACCGATATGTTGAGTAATTTAAGAAGTGTTAAAAATGTGTCCAGAAAGATGGAACGACGAAATATTGCAAAATATTGTCAAATTTGAACAAAATTTTAGAAAATGTCAAATTTTGTGTGAAATGTAAACAAGTGTTTTGAGAAATATATCATAATTATGCTGTACAACATTGAAAATATCAAATAATGGTAAATTTGTGCAGACGCTTTGGCATTATTAATAAATTAAGTATTAAATGTTACTTTAGATATAAACGAGATGAATCTAAGCAGCGAATTTTGGTATAAATTTAAAGATTTACGCATTGACAGACCAAGTCAATTAATCAATCAATTTTGCATAAAAACAAACACACGTAGTAGTTTTAAATCACAACAATAATAAACCAAGACAGAAACTAATGATGTGCTTATCTTTATTGTAAATAATGCGCACGCGTATTACTACAGAATTTAAAAAAATGGACGTAAAAGTTCAATATTACAATCTTTGAAGGCCAAATCTTAAAGCAACGGCCAATGCTAAATTTCCACAAATGTGTATATGACAAAACTCTAGTATTTAACTTGCTAATACTAAATCTAAATTTATTACTGATGCTAAAGCCACAATACACAAAATTTATTAAGAATATTTTCCAGATAATGATTTACAAATTTCAAATCAGATCTCAATATTTCCTATATAATGGATGATTCTCTAGTATTTAACTCGCTAAAACTAAATCTAATTTAATTACTGATGCTAAAGCGTCTGCATAAATCGCCACAATACACAAAACTTATCAAGAATATTTTCCAGATAATGACTCACAAACTTCAAATCAGATCTCAATATTTCCTATATAATGGATGATTCGTATAGATTCTATTTAATATAATGCAATTACATAAGACATTTTGATAAACATTTATATTTGTTAAGTGAGATATGAAATGGTAATTGTGTTTACATAGACATGATAATATAAATACAATGATTACCTTACACACAATCGCAATTATTGATATTTTTATCATCAAAGCCCGTTTGTCAAGGTCCGACCACACGTTATTTAGATCAAGGCTGTCTATTTATCCATATCATATTCCCGTAAGGATGTACTATATATTTATTAACAACCAGTAATTGAGCTAGCGTTTCGTAAATTGCGCTTAATCTGCATAGATTATTGCATTACAAACAAATGGCTACGTGTGTACCGATAAATTTGAGAGAAAGTCGTTATCTTAAACTCGCATACATTACACCTAAACAAATAGGTTTTCCAAGAAATATAAGACCAGTTAAGCTGACATTTACAACAAATATATTCGATGCGAATAGAATCAACATTTAGTAGCTCGGTGATAAATAGATTTATTCCTATTTGTTTATAACATATAAACAATTGTTGCAATTAGATCTGCTGCCCGTAGTCCATATCAAGCATAATATGTTCATTTTCATTATAGAGGTTTTAGTATTATTGTTCTCCGTAGAAACAATTTAACCCTCTATAGACTATCACAGTGTTTGCCAACCCGTCTACCCAACTGCCTACGAGGTGTGCCTATCAAAAAGAAGGGTTAAAGGTTGCTAACCCTTCTTTTTGATAGTTTATATTTTAAAATATAATTACTTTTGAACTTATTGCTTTTCTTAATTATTTATTGTGTAACCCATTGTAAATGTTATGATCTGTTGGAATGAAGAAAATATAATCCTTTATGATCAAAAAGCCAATCATTTGCATTTTCCATAAATTTTAGTGTGCCTAAAAAATTGTAAATGTTATGACCTGCTAGAATGAAGAAAATATAATCCTTTATGATCGAAAAGACAATCATTTGCATTTTCCATAAATTTTAGTGTGCCTAAAAAATTGTAAATGTTATGACCTGCTGGAATGAAGAAAATATAATCCTTTATGATCGAATAGCCAATCATTTGCATTTTCCATAAATATGAATGTGCCTAAAAAAATTTCTATTCAGAAAGTGTGCCGCGCAAAATTTTTTATTTAAAAAGTGTGCCGCGTACAAAAAAGTTGGGAAACACTGCTCTACCACATACCGATACAAATACACTAAATCAGTGATGCAAAAATCGTGGGTCGTGGCTACTTACAGAGAAGCTGTGAAAAATTTCGCGGATCGTCAAAAAAAAATCAAGGGTTAATTGTAGTGGAATTCCTATTGTATGAATGATGAAATTATCTGGAAATTTTGAAATTATGTGTAGGAATTCCGTCAAAATTCAAGAAAATGTTATGAAATATTTCCATAATACATTATTTAAAATAATAAATATGAGAAACAACCCTAAATTATAGTAAAAAATTATTAATAGACCGTGGACTAGTAACAAGTTTTCGGCCGTGATTTTACTCAGTATGCCTTTAGGGGGTTATTATTAAATTATGATACTCACATTCTGACGATAATAAATAAATTAAAGTATTATCCCAAATTCTTCATATTCTTCTCTTCTTCATTGTGTTAATTTAATATTAAATACAATTGTAGTAGTTCGTTACTTTGCTAAATGTTAATGTTGTACTACTTGAACATGCACAAACGGTGCGCCATTTTTTTCTTAGTCAATGTATATTATAGTAAGTACAACCATGTATTCTTCTTAGTACGAGCCTGTTCAGAAAAGCCAAAAAAATATTTAATTTTAATGCAAGTACACCTGCCTATGCCACGCTTATGGACTTACATGAATTTACAAGTACCCTTTTGCCAAATTTCATTTTGGAGCACTGGCAGTCTGAATGAAATCATATAAAACATAAATGTTATTTAACTTTAAAATATGAAAAACACGGGATGATACTTTAATTTATCATTTTTATCATCAGAATGTGAGTATCAAAATACCCTCGAAAAGACTGAATAAAATCACGGCCATAAACCTGTTACTAGCACCCCGCTCTATACGTAAAATTGCAAAATGTCGAAAAAAATTGCAATACGTTACCGAGATAAATATAAACATTGTGACTAAACATTTTGCATAATATCGAAATTTCGAAAATGCAGAGAATAAATTTGTTAAATATTGAGAATATGTCACAAAATCCCCGAAAGTGTTAAAAAATATAATGAAATGTTAAGAAAGCAACTTACATTTAAAAAATAGTAACAAAACATGGAAATTTTTGAAAAAATTAAGAAAACAGCAATAAATGTTGAACACTAGTATTTTAAGCAATGGTTGTATGCATAACAAATATTTTTGAAAAACAAACAACAAAATTATACCAATGGGAAAGATTTCATTTAGCAGGAACGATTGCATAAATCATTGTAAAAATACAATTTCACCGCGGCCACCTTTCATGTAGATTAAAACAATCGATTTGATAACTTTCAAAAATTAAGTAAATTTCAGAGAATTGGTTAGGATTTTCAGGGCAAATCAACCTTTATAGATTATTATTGGCTAGCAATCAGAGAATTGGTGTAGTTGAATTTCATCATTTTAATTTATACAAAATAAATAAAAAAGTTTATAATTAAACTGTATATTTTAAATGGATAACAGTGAAATGTTGATTGCAACATTAATAAATAAAATTCAAACTAAACCACAGGACTTTTTTCTATAAGTCTTGTTTCCTGTGAACCTAGTTAAATAATTTTTAAGCTAACAGACAGGTATTATATTAGTAAAAGTGTATCAATTAAAGAATGATATCAATGAAATGAGATGAAATGCAAGGAGAAGTTTAATACGAGTATAACAAATGTGTTACAATGTTCCAGTTTGATTGGTTCTCAAGGCGTTTGTTATGTCACAACAAATCAAAATTGAGTGTTATTATTATGTGTGCTGATTGAATGATGTTATTATGCGGAATTTTGATGTAATAAATAAGCCTATTAAGATATGTATTCGTATTCCATTAGAATTGATTTAAATACATTTTTTCAGTTTTAAACCTCCGGCGGGCGAGTCTTAATTATAGGTTTTAGTGAATCCTAGGGATATAAAAATTATTAAAATTTGTGTTACATCATTATAACAATATTTTTTTAACTTTGCACTGCTAAGCTTTAATGCAATAATAAAATTAGCAAAGTTTAGTTATTTCACGCTTTGTATTGTTGGTTGCGTGTATTTTGCACACAATTATTCTTCTTGCGTGCATCTTCGGTGCGAAGTGCAAAGTATAATTTTAATTTTAACTTAACGTAAATGTGACACTCGCTTAATTATGATTATAAGATTAAATTACCTTAGGGATAACAGCGTAATTTTTTTAGAGAGTTCAAATCAAAGAAAAAAACCTAACCAAACCTAACCACAACAACTCAACGGTTGCTAAGAATGGTGATATTTGAAAAAATAGGGGTAATTTGTCATCAATAGAGCTACGATTTATAGGAGCTGTCATTTTTAGCAAAGTTATATGCATATCAAAGTTGAATGTTTATCTTCACGGATCCATAAGACTCAACTTGCAGGGAAAAGATAGGCGGAAAACTATCGGAAGGCTTCCATATCAGCAAAGGACTCCGCCAAGCCTATCTCCCACATTGTTCAATATATACATTGAGCATGCAATGAATCAATGGAAGAAGAAATGTAGAAATATGGGAATTCCCCTATCCAATGAAGCGATGCTATACACATTGCAATTTGCGGACGACCAGGTCGTAACAGCGCAGGATAAGGACGACCTGGAATACATGAACCGTAAACTCATAGAAGAATACAAAAGATGGGAAATGACCAAAAACATAGGGAAGACCAAGTATATGTGCATTGGCGGAAAAGCAGAAGACCTAGACTTGGAGAACCATGGACATATTGGTTCGGTTAGCGAGTATAAATATTTGGGCGCATGGTTCCACAAGTCAGGAACGGGGGTGCCAGAAAAATAGAACAATGAATAACACAATCAAAAATGCTAATAAACGCGTTAAACGGACTGTTATGGAGTAAAGATATCAACACAAAGAGAAAGTTAAATATATACAACACGATGATTAAGAGCAACCTACTATACGGATGCGAAACGTGGAGAACA
>JARJEC010127918.1:0-14303 GCA_030264575.1 Tachinus sp. AB-2021
ATATTATCAAACCTGCATTCATTAAATTTAAAAAAATTACAAAACATTTTTATTAATTGTTATTATTTATTCAAGTTGAAAGCAAATTGCAATAAAAATAGACATGGAAATTTTCCAATGTTTTCCAACTTAAAGCATTTCCGAAAATAAGTACGTTAATGTGATGTCAATTATAACGAAAGTGATTGTAAAAAAAACGGTTTGATTTCTAAACAAATTGAATGGGATAATATATTGTTTGAGTAATTATTTAGAGACACATTAGCGCAACTATGTTAATGAGTTGATGTCCGTAGCTTCGCGAAAATTTTCCGCTAGTTTAATCGAAACCAGTATACGTGTAAATTGATAACTATTTTAATGGCTGCGTAAAAATAAAAAGCCGAATAAATTTGCTTCTCAAATATTTGTTTCTTTTATATAATGATAGAATGTTTGCACGGATCATTATAAAATTGATTATGATTCCGAAAAACCATTAAACAGCAAATTGTTTTCTCGCTTTATTGTTGTGTTAATTTAATTATTTTTGTTATTAATAATAATAACTTTTTTTCATAGAAACACTAAATAAAACAATGAATAAAAATAAATAAGTTGAGCTTGATTTTCCACCGAATCCTTAACAAAAATAGTTTATTTAACTAAACAAATTAGTTTAGATACAGGCACCAGAATCATTTAAAATTGTTATCTGTGATATTAGTTTGTAAGTTTATTTATTTCTTTAGGGTACGCGCACAATGGTCGCTTACTATCGGCGCCGACAAAGCTTATTAAAAATAGGGTTGCTAGAAGCTAAAAGTATTTTGTAATGTATGGCGGAGACAAAACATATACGATTATTACTTATTATTGTTATAACTTATGATTGAGTTCATTATTAGCTATATCTAATATATTATATAAAACCTGGAAAGTACCCGCCGCAGACAGGACCAGATGGAGCTTGATTGTAGAGGAGGCCAAAGCCCATATAGGGCTGTAGAGCCAAAGGAAGAAGAAGAACCACAGAGGATTGTTGCACGAAAGAAGGAGTTAGTTTGGAGAGAAACTATTTTCCATGTATCGTCACTAGTAACAGCCATTGGACTACTATTATAAAGGAGGATGTAGTGAGTTAATCGGTTTCTATTCAGGGAGGTTAGGACAATATCCGGACAGTATGATTATGTGAAATAAAGAAGACTGCACAAATTGAATAGGAGTTAACGATTTTGCGTGAAGTTTTCGACTAAAAAAAGGAAGAAACTCTTCATATTATGAAAGGAACTGAATCAGGTAATAGAGAAGAATTTGTTTGGCCGAAACCAAGTTTCACACAAGGTAACTGAGTCAATTTCATTTGGGTTTGTTTTCCCCATTTGAACATCTCAAAAGCGCCATCTATTGGATTTTTCTCCTATTACTAGAGTTTAAGAATTAAGCCACAGAAATTCAATACTACGAACTTGCAAGGCCAAATCTTACTTAAATACAACAACTCTTAGTATTTAACTCGCAAATGTTAAATTTAAATTTATTATTAATGCTAAATCGGTTCCATAAATTCGCCATTAAGCTTAGTTCAAAACTGTTTTGTTACAATAGACGTGAACCGAGCTTTAGGCCGTCTTAAGGGTCAATTCAGATTTTTGTGTTGGTTTTATGATCTACGTTGTTATGTTGCATTGCAATATAATGTAAAATAACCAAATAAAATATATACTAACAATCAATCTAAATGCATAATTTATAAAATAATCATGGATTTAATACAAACCTCAATTTTCATTGTCTATGAAAGATGCCCGTTATTTCATTATAATAAAATTAGTGAAAATTAACCAAGTGGAAAATATAAACCAATCTTGCTATATCGGCTAAAATAAACTGCTAAATGACATTTGTAAAATAAAGTATATTAGAATTTATTATCATTCAAGTATACAACAAATTAGTTGCCGCTGTAAAATAATTGTTCAAATAAAAAAAATATATCAAACAAAAATACAAAATCAAGAGTATTTTCAGCCAATTTTGCATATTAAGTTATTATATATTATAATATATAAAAACATGAAAAACCAATATACAAAATCAACTAATCAGTTCAGTTATTATTATCGTAGAGAACACAATCAGTTAGTAGAAAATAAAAAATAAAAACACTAAACAAAATGGTAACAAAATAAACTTAAGTAACTAGATTAACATTGTAAACATTACATAAAATTAGAAAAAAATGTACATAAAAATAATATAATGAGATTTTATATAGGTTTATACGAGATATATAAATGGAATATCAATATATATATACTTATTTAAATATATCTTTTTTCATAGAATATATACAGAAATGTAAAGATTTCCAAAATATTACTGAAAATTTGGCTTCAATAAAATCTGATATATTTACCCTTAGAGTTCACATACGCCGGAGCGTATGACTTTCATATAATAAAATTGTATATATAGAATTGTCATAACAAAAGAACGCATCCATAAAATAAATGAAAAAGCAAAGAGAAAAATGAATCTTATTTCTATTGGCACAGAATGCAGTCTCGAATACAAAAAATTTAAATTATTATAGAGCCATAGTTTAAGATTATTTTATAATTAGTTTTTTAATCACACGACATCGCTATGGATTATTTTCGGCATGCATGGAAATGCTGTTCTAAACATTAAGCAAATTTAATAATTCAAATGCAATTTGATGCAGTTAAGATCAAATTGTGAATCAACTTATTAAGATTATTCAGTCAATAAATTAATGTGCTGTCACTACTTTATGTTACTATATTATTTATGGGTTCACAATGATTATGGCACAAAGTTACATCATAAAAAAAAATATATATATATATAAATGAGTTATAACTAACCCTTGTAACAAATTTTTATCTCTTTTTTGTACGTCTTTCGGTAGTGCATTATATAAGCGCAGGTTTTAAATTCTTTCTTAAAAGTGCGTCCTAAAAAAATATCGTATTTTTTACAATTTTTGATTCACTTTGCATACGCTTATATTACACGGCTCACTTTTTTGTACATGTTAAGCATTCTATAAAATAATTAGTATAATATAAAAAACACGTTATTAATCAAACAATGTTATACATAGACTAGGCTAACCTCAAATTAAATATTTTATAAAAAAAATATATCAAAAATATTATTAAATAATATTATTAATAAAAAAGAATAGAGAACACTTTAAGCTTTGTAAGCGCTGGAGCGCTTAATAGCAATCATCAATATGAGAGCAAATAGCAAACCAATAACTTCAATGAGCATTATTGTTATGCCAACTATAATGATGACAGAAGAGTTGTTTTTAATAACGTAGACCACTTTATCAATACATCCCTCTGTGTAAATTGCTTTGACGTTGATTTGGTCGCCCACTTTGAGATGTTGAGTGGCTTGTCGACAAGTTTGGTCATCAATATCAGCACGACAGCAACTCTCTGGGATAGTGTAATGCATGGGATCCTTTGAGATTCCCACATCTACATCCATACGGTCGGCACCAATCCAGTCCGTTGGACGTTCAGCACCACAACATTCAAGCTATAATTGTAAGAAATCATTAGTACTATATGAAAAAAATTGAAACAATGTGCTATCAAAACATAGTATAAAATATATTTTTTAAAATTTCAAACAAGTAATTTATTTCATTTCAAAACTATAATGTTATTTATGACGTAAAAATCACGCATAAGCTGACTTTTATTGCTTAAGATTGGAACCAGACCATGTACTCTACTAAATTGGGCTTGTAAGGCATATGAAAAAAATATACATTCTCATATTAATTTAAATATACCCCCACTATTTATAAATCAAAACAAGTAAGTATTGTACATTTAATTGCACTTATCCTAACATATTTCTATTTTACTATTATGATTAATTTTGTATTAACAAAGTAATTGTTATTTTGTTAGTCAATTACATAAAAATGAATACAAAATTATTCATAACAGTAAAACAAAAAATACGTCAGAACAATTATTTATGGTGTTATTATAAAGCGCATCTCAAGTACATAAATTGATATATTGAGTGGCAAAGAATTTTTCATTGTACAATTAGGGTATATTTTGATTCACAATTTTAAATAAACAGATATTGAAACAGAAAGTGACATGCATCAGCCCCCCAAAAAAACACAAGCTAAGCTTAAATAATTTGGTGTGTAAATTATTAAATCTTATGAAAATGGATAATTGAATACAAAATATACATCTTATTACTCAATATATAAATTTAGGTACCTGGAAGATATTTCGTATACATAAAAAATATACTGCTATATAAAAATAAAGTGTTAAAAGATCGAAAGAAAAAAAGTCGTCATCACTAATGGAGCATTTTCAAATATTTCTTGTTTTGATGAAATCAAAATCAGTTTATAAATAGTGGAAAAACATTTAAATTAATATACCAAATAACATACCAACATCTCCACCTCCTTAAGACGTTAAAATTGTTAAACAACAAAGAAATTAACAAATAACATTGGTCAAATATGTCAATTAATACTTCGATTCTGTGTCATCTGTTATTTGAAGATGGCAAAATATTATATGGTAGATAATATATCCATTGATAAATTGCAAATGGGTTGCCTAGCTATATCAAGTGCCAACGCTGTTAAATAATTGATTGTAATTAATTTTTTTTGGTTAACTTCTCCGATTAGTTATTCATATCAATCGGAGACTCGGTGAGAGAATATGACAGCCATGACTAAAGACTGGATTTCTAGCATTTATGCTTCCACTAAATATTTATAGTAGATAAAAAATTTCTTCAAATGTCCACAAATTAGAAAAAAATTATCACTTAGAGACGCAGTTTTTTATGCTTATTTTCCATTTTTATGCTTATTTTAAAATTTTATGCTGATTTAGAACAAATCGAGATTGAACATTAAAAAAACGAAACTAGATAACAATATGTACCAAAGAAGGTTGTTGGTGTGTTGTTGTTGGATATGCCCGAAACATATACAATTGATTGAATATATTTAACAGTCCAATTATTCTATTCCATTACACTACCGCTTGTAGCGCTAGCTGTATTATGACGTCATGACAAATTGAACATAACCAGCCATGAAAATGATTTCAAACTTCCTTATTTTTTTATTTGTCATTATTGAATGGCTCAGAGTCGGTTGGCTAAACATCTTGCCTTGTACGACTGACCCACCCACTTTAACACTTACCATTTCACCCCCAATCCGCACAAAACCCTCCCTCCGATCAACCCACCTACTGACCCACTCACGCACCAATCCACTCACCGACCAATCTGCAGACAAAGTCACTGACCCACTCATCCATCAACATACCCACTGACTCACTAACTGACCCACCCACCAATCCATGCTGGAAGCAAAGTATGTGGCTGTGGCTTGACACTTCAAACCTCGCAAACCTTTATAACTTTGTGTTTAGACCTCTTATCAATATAATAAAGCCTACATTTTAAGTAAAAATTTTGAATCTTGAAATTATTGGTCTATTTAGAGTCTTTAAAGTATGAAATGGAATATCATAAAACGGAATGAGTTTAAGTTACGTGCAGACAAAATCTCTTTTTATTTATATAGATATTTATTTTAGTTTACTTGACATAAGTGAATGAATATCTTTAACAGTTTAGTTTTTTCATACAATTGCTTATTTTTTTACAAAGGTTTTTAATTTTATGACTAAAATTAAGTTTTAATATATTATAGGGTTCAAATTAACCAATAATATACTAATAATAATAATAAAAATCGATTAAGCCCATACTTTAAGTCAAGAAATAATTTTAAAGTAGAGTAAAAATTTCAAAGCTCTATCATTAGTCAAAACTGAGCCAACCTAATACAAAATATCCCGGACGTAGAGACAGAAATTTTACTTATAGTGGATTTGGTATACCCAATGTATAAAACAAAAAAATATCATAATACGGGATGATTTTAAGCAATGTACAGACAAAACTTTTATTTCATTTATATGGATTATCAATGTATGTTCAATAAAATTACAAAATTGGAAAATACACACATTTGAGTCGCTTGGAATCAAAACCTACAATATTACCTAAATCGTGGTGTTAGGATAGGTGTGCTTACGCGGCGATATATCTATCCCCTTTGTCTACTTTTTTCCCAAACTTACGTCATGAGCATCACAGGTTACCTACAAAAGCTCCAACAGATGCATTCAAAAGCAAAAAGTATTTTATAATAATGGAATTTGTTACAACATATACGCAAAGGGTAACATTCATAAATGATTTTTATGATTTACTACTTCAAAATTCAAATTAAAATAAACAAAAAAAATTGTGATTTTTAACCGTTAACAATATAGGTACATTTAAATATAATATAATATGTGTATTAATGACTATTAAAGTTCAACTAAACTTTTCTAATTGTACCCTTTAGTAGAAGTATATAATATTTATTCTGGATGCGGTTTTATAAAAATAGATTTAGTGGAGATTGAATAATGGGATATTGGTGGAATAATACGTAATAACATCAAATATAATAAATGTTAGTTTTATCTAAAATAATATATATGAAATAAATGATATACATAATAATTTATTATAAAATATTATAAAACGTAAAACGAGCGATTTCCCAGCATGACGTCATGCACAATAGATGTGAATTCTGACACTGGTTACGAGCACACCATATAATCCTAACATCACGATCTAAATACATCTAAAATCAGGCTTTTAATATTTTAGAGCCAATTTTATATCAGTAATGTATTGCTTTACGAACTAAGTATTGGAATCAAAACTCACAATATCCATTAGATAATGTGAGTTTTAATAGCATGCACTTTAATCGCTGCAAGTGACTGTATTCGTCAACTTCCTCTGCGTTCAAATACTTCATTTTGAGCAGTATTTATCTATGCACCATTCAAATTAGAAGATATAAGATCAACTTTTATATATTTAAAAAAATCATTATGTACGTCAACAATATTATGAAGCTGTAGAAAAGTAATCTAACTGCATTTGGTATCTGAAGTTCGTCGAGGAGCATTTGGTATTCGACTTACCAAATCTTATTTCACTAGATCAACAGTTGACTGGATACTAGAGTAGGCCAACAATGGTGATGCCTCTAAACAATTAACAAGTAATGTTTCCGCAGACTCTATAGCTTTGTTCCTACTTGCATTTTACAAACTGATTTTGAATTATTTCGTTCACGTCCACAAGAAATCAAACCAGTACAAAGCAAGTTCCAATCCTACTCACAATAAAAATCCGAACTTTTGGTATTTGCGTACCGGCAGGGACCAATTTGACTGGTTCTGAACAAGTTCCCAAACAGTCGGCGAGTGAGTTGCAACAACTGCCATTTAGTTCGAAATTAGTCAAGAGTTTTGTTAAAACAGTAAACTAGGTTCTCGAACTGGTTTATAACTTATTCTGGTGCTTGTTGGAACAAACCGTGTATCAGCGACAAAGATGGGCGCTTTGTCAAAGTATTAGGAAAAAAATGTATCCACTGTCAAAGAGCATATCTGTCAATTGCAAAAAGATGATACCTCTTATGCCCTGCAGAAAAGTAGAATTAGGAAAGATAAGAAAAGTCACCATAGTATAATTCTGACTATGAGAAACACACCGAAGTCCTTTGGTAAGAGCACCGATAAAAATGTTTTGTATAATTTCAACTGGTAAAGCAGCATCTCCGGAAGTTTGTGATTTTCTAATTTACGTTAAGTCAGTTATGTTTAACCTTTCCGTTACTGCCTCGCCTGTACCACCTGATCTTTTCACGTATACTGGTGAATTTTTGAAGACTGATAAATCTAAGCTTGTCAAAATATTAAAGTCAACTGTTCAGCCTACAAGAATCGACATTGAAATAATAGATCGTTTTTACTACTTGTATGTTCTTGGATCATTTATGTCACAAACATTTGACAAATTTGCTCGATCGATCTTAATAAAATTGTACTCAAGTACACATAATTTTTGACAAGCACTTATCGCCCTCTGTCAAAGATTGTGAACATCAAAGTCAACTAGACTTTGATACATGCAATCTAAGTACCTCTTCAACCTAGTAAATTCTTCGGAAATCTTAAAAATCATTTTTTCAAAGAAGCGCTGGTACAATTTTTGATATTTCTAGGAAAATGATAATTTAGTATTGATAACACTAAATTAAAAAAGAATTATAACAGTAGGAAAACACTGATTTCCTTATTATACGGTCAAAAACCACATTGCAAAGCTTGAAGAAAATGATTATTTGTGTTAACATGATATTTCATATAGCAAAGGTGTTACCAAGCTCAAAAATATTGGTCAGAGCAAACGATACTGTTGTCTTGATAATTTTACTCATCAATATCCATAAACTTCCGTTATATTTTTTTGCATTAATTTTATTGTTCTTAACTGGCGATGAAGCTGGGTTCTATTGTATGCCTGAGTCTACCAGCTTTTCGCACCTTCACAGAATGTGATTGCACAGCTGCATTTTACAACAAAGTAAAAGTATGGCCTTTCAAAATATTTACAAAAGAAACGGATTGCCAGAAAAATTTTGCATCATTGACCAAACAAGTAAATATTTTCGTCGAAGAGAAAATTAAATGTGTTCAGAGTTCACTGCCCTTATTTATGGCATCAAGTGTCAATAACGCTAGATATTACCTGTTTCAAACAAATTAAGGAACAAAAAAGATAAGATGTACCTCCTGAAAAGTAAACGCAATGTAACAATCTTCTTTGAGCCCAAGCTTCAATTATTTAATAACAGCAACAGCAGACAACCCATTTGCAATTTATCAATACATATATATTTTCAAATAAGAGATGAAGGTAAAAAATATTCCAATAAGCCTTATAGTACAAAATCCGGTGTACTATAAGGCTTATTGGAATATTTTTTCCAAAGAGAGACTTGAGGTTAAAGAACGCAAGACATTAAAAACTCTCTTGCATGTCAACATGTGAGTTCAGTGCAATTCAAGTAACAATAAAAAAAATCAATTATGTATTTGTATGTGTATATCGGACGCCCGAATCCATAATGCAAATTTTCCAAGAAAGATTCAGTAATGTGATATTAAGACTGCAAACCGAAAATATTAACATCATTGTCGGCGGTGATTTTAACATAAATTTTTTATCGTCAAAAGGTAATGAACTGGATCTTATAAATCTTTTGACATTTTATAGTTTAATCAAAACCATACATGAACCAACTAGAGTCATCAGTAACTCAAATAAATGCATTGATAATTTTATTGTTAGTAATTGTTTACTTGGTAAAATCTAAGCAATGTCATTAAATTAAATTTATCCCATCATTACACACAAAGAATAATTTTTAAACAAATTCATAAAGTGAACAAGAAAGCTGTGTATGTCTATCATAAATCTTTTAATAACAGGAATCTTATAAAGTTCAAAAAATCTTTGCAGGATGAATGATTGGGGCTAGGTTTATATGAAACGGGTGATTCAAATGAGACGTTTAATTATTTTTAAAAAAATTATGTCACTTTAATGTTTGTTTTCCATTTGTTAAAGTATATGTTAATATCAATAAAAATTATAAAAGAACGGTTTATAACACATGACATTATTATAATTATAGAGAAAATCTCAATTTTATAAGAGAATTGTCACAAAAATATCCATAACTTCAAGAGCAATACAAAGAAGCAAACAAAAAATATATATTGATGATAAATGCAACAAAAAAGGCTTATAATGAATCAATTATATTGAATTCTAAAAATATTATCTAAAGCAATATGGGATATAATAAATTTGTAGAATTTATACAAAAATAACGAAAAACCAAGTATATGTCCAGACGGTTGGAATAATTCTCTAGAAGAAACTGCACATTAATTTAATAATTTATTTGCAAATTATGTTAATAATATAGAAATTACAGAATCACATTTTGACTAAAATTATTTAAAAAACTGCATGAAAAACCTATGTATATATCTGTGTCCTATTGTAGAACAAGGTATTATAAAAATATGCAAAATTTTTGCATATATTTTAAAAAAATCATAAAATTCATTTCTTTGCCATTAGGTAATTTGATGTTTTCAACATTTTCCGACCATCTAAAACAAGTTATTGTATCTCCTCTATATAAGAAAGATGATCACAATCAATTAAGAAATTATAGACCAATAAGTCTTTTAACTTGCTTTTAACTTTTCAAAAATATTTGAACATCTTATAAAACAAATTCATTAGTTTTATAGATTCTGTTGCACCAATTTTCTAAAAGCAACACGGTTTCGTAAAACAAAAACATAAATACTACTTTATGCATTCTGCTAGGCAAAAGAATTGAATTGATGGATCACCATTAATTTGCCTTAGGCATTTCAAAATAAATCTTATTGTGTATTAATATTATGATTATCTGTAAAACTATTGAGTCTATAAAAAATTTGCATTATTGAATTGAGGTTATGCAACATGTCAAGAATGTAAGGTGTCACATTATTTAGTTTCTAAAAATGAATAAAAGTATATTATTTATATAAGGCTTTCCTGACACGAGGCTGACGTTAACATTAAATTTAGTACAATAATTCCACGCGTCATTTAATGAATTCTTATGCAAGAAAATAGAACAAACCTGTTCTAATTTCTTGGATGAATGCGACTAAATATGAGCTAAAAAGTAGCGCATACAAAAACCCACTTTTATATACAACTCGGATATTTGAAATTTCACATTCCTGACAGAACGATTAAATGCGCAGGCTCTATAGAAGACACATACCTATAGAAGCTAACTTTATTGCATTACATGATACCCTGTTAGCTCCATGTGATGATAGAATCTCTAAAACTAAATTAAATTTTAAGGCTGGAAATTTGAATCCTATATTATGTTAAAAAATACTTGTATTCATAAAGTTGATTTGCAAATAAATGGAATGGATGTTTTTTATCACAATTTTTAGCCACTGCAATTTTCGACAAGGTCACTAAATAAATTATGATAAATAACACAGCTAATCTTGTATTATGAATTATTACGTAGTAACAATGGAATCTATCAATTTTCTTATTATTTATATTGTCATAAAATTATATCAACAAAATGAGATGCAAAATGCACTCTAAAAATTTAAAAGTAGAACTTTAAAGTAAAATTATTTATTAAATCTAATTTAAACTAGATGATGCATGACGTACTTAAACTTTCCATTCTTTCTCTATCCCCAATTTATGAAAAGCATATAATTTATACTTTATAATAAAAAATAATCAAGTTATCAATTATCGAGTATGACAATTTACTTCAAAAACATATGGAGTTGTTAACCTTAATTTATATGTCAAATATTAGTGTTAACATAATATGTTATCAACAAATTCAATAAATATTTGTGAAATTTTAAAATAAATACCAAACGTGTAACCTAAATTGAATCTATTGCATTCCTTAATTCAAATTAATTCTAAATAATGGTTTTATTGTCTCATTTTGGATTAAATATGAACATAATTGCAATTTTTCAAAGAAAATTACTCATCTTCTCATCAACTTAACCCATCTTAATCATTTTCCGGGGGCACAACTAGATCTGGTTTTCAAGGTATTTTTCAAATTTGACGTCTTTAGTTTCTAAACTTTTTGAGTTATATGTGATACATACGTACACACATACACTCATACATACATAGATACATACATACATACAGACATTTTTCTAAAAACTATCTAGTTCGATTAGGGGGCCTCAAAAAAGAAATTTCCGTTGAAATCTCAATTTCACAATTTTGAGGTGGGACCTATATATACCTATGTAATTAATTATTGAATGGAAACGTATTAAAACTACTTACACCACGTTGCATAGTATCAAATGAAGCTCTGCGACTTTCAACTTTTCCGTATTCATCTTGTACAGTTGTCTTCATGGTACTTCTCACTAACGGTTCTAAACTGTCCGAATTGGTGTAGGCCCATACAGCACTTGCAATTTGAGCGACAAGGATTATCAACAGAATTGAGAAAAACTGAAATTTTGTTAAAAAATTTTATTGATATTATTTTTTTAAAGCTGTAATTTCTTACCAGAATGAGCATACATTGAGATTCTTTAAATGCACCGCAGCAACCAAGGAATGCAACAATGACGAGTAGTATGCCTGCAGTTAAGAGAATGTAAGTTGAAATGTAGTAGTGGCCGGACTCCTGAGCCATGGAAATGTAGAATGTTGTGTCCACAATCATCCATAGTGCGAGGGCACATATAGCAAGTCCAAATATCTATTTACAAAAAGATTCACGTTATTATCAAATTATTGACTGTTTTAAAACTTTCTATATTTACGATTATAGGTATTACGTTTTATTCTTTCTTATATAATGTTTTTTATTTAATATTGATACACACTTCACTCTGAGTTTAAATGCGTCCTGAGTCGCTGATCATGAGTTGTTGATTGTGGGTCATGGTTTGTTGATTGAAGGTCGTGAGTTGAGAGTCGTGAAACGTACGTAAGTCTTGATTCTTACAATTTCTATAAATGGATTATGATATTTAAACCTATCTTCAACCTAAACTTCAAATCGCCTTTTTGAATAATCGACAATATTATGTTAAATAACACTTTTCATTTAAATTTGCCACATTGTATAAATTTTTCCAAAGACGATGCTGCAACTTTGTAAGCAAATGGTAGCAAAGTTGGAACAACTTTGTTTCCTATGGTGCCATTAACTGATTTTTTCAAATTTGGAGCTTGGTTATTTTTCAATTATCATCATCCAAATTTGTATAGTTTCTTAACAGTTTTACAAGGCTACATTTTTCTATTTTTCCAAATTTTCAAAAATTTTCTTACGATTTATATCGTTTGTACCTTAATTCCTTTTATTTTGAAATCAATATCGTTTTTTATTACACACATTTTTTCTAGTATTGTATCAAACGATTTTCTTTGAATTTTAAAGTTTGTTTCCTATCATCTTAAAACAAAAATGAACCTAATAATACAATTGATTCTTGTGTAAATTGACACTTTGGTGTTGTGACACCTGGGGAGATATTTAATGTAGCAGATTTTCTGATATCTTTACATTCTCTCTACAAGAATAAAAGTAACCGCTCACTGACTGTTTATAGGTTTTTATCAATTTTAACTAACTTTTTAAGTATTTTATCAGTTTTATAATGATTTCCTTTAATTTTCGTAGTTTTCATTGATTTTATTCAAAATCAAGTTGTTTAAATGTAAATTACATATTTTAAATGTAAATAAAATATTTTAACAAATGTATACATTAAATTTAATTGGAATTAGAATATTACAATTTTCAACAATGATAAATATTATTTGCAATGTTCGTCTAATTGCAATTATTTTTATTAACAAATTTTGTCTGCTTTTCAAATAAAATTTAAATTTTTTTTTTTTTTTTAATAAAAGTTAGAATTGTTTATTCAGATTTATCTACTTGCATACCATGTACAAATCACTACCCATCAACATTTACTTGAAAAAATTCTGCAGAAATGATCCGTATCTCATCTGTAACGGAATCTTTACTTTGCCAATGTGAAGCTTGCATTGAAAGAAAGGTGGGACACTTCAAACAATTTCTATAGTACTAAGATTTGTTATTTTTACTTATTATAATTTTTATTGTTACTTTTTTATGAAGGTTAATATTTCAACTTTAACAATAAAATAAAAAGTTGTGAGTGCTTGTATTTTGTTGTGAATGCTTGCATTTTAAATCGCAAAAATAATTTGCAGAAATAACAGTTCGGTACGGCGACAGCGTTACTGATTATGGATTCTGTTAGATATTGTTAACTTAAGAATTAATTGTTAGTTAACGATTTTCAACATTTTTAACTCTTAAAGATTTGCTTCCAGAATAGGCCTGTTTACTAATGCTTGGTTTACACAAGCAAGTAAAACTATAACAACTTCATACCTGAGTGTTTACACTATCCCAATGTACTTTCGGAGATTGTTTACATTACACAAAACCTTTATTTGCAAGTAGTCTCAGACGCTCGACTTAGTTTAGTTTTATTTGCTCGAGTATTTGACCCTTTATGTAAACTAAACCAACAAATAATATACAGAGTGTCCTAATTTATCTACTTACCTTTGCTAACTTTGTTATTTTTGAAGTTATAAAGTTGGTATGTAATTAAATGGGACGCCCTATGAAATTAATAATATTTGCTTGTACATACATATACATATATATATATATATATATATAAATATATATACAAGCAAAT